>CAJHNH020000951.1:140000-213060 GCA_905116865.2 Candidula unifasciata | reverse complement strand
GTTTACTGGCAGACTGCTCTTGTTGAAGCATGTCGTGTGTTGTACTTATGACTTATCTATGCCAGACAGATTATATGAATGTAATTTATCAGTTTCAGCAGATACTGAAAAAACAAACACAATTTATAAATTACATTAAGTACTGAAAAATGTTCTGGGTTGGTAGTCGATGGATGCTAAATCTGGCATTATGGGGTGTGTCATACTTGTACGAATGTCTGTACATAGGATTCCTGACACAGGCTGAATCAGTGCTATTCTGTCTCAGAGGTCAAAATAACAAAAATAGGGGTCATCAGATGCCTGAGCCCTAGCATTAAAAGATCATTACTAACTACAATTGGCCACTGCGAGCCACTTGCCAGGCTGCTGCAGGCCAAATTCGGCTTGTTGGCTGCAAGTTGAATAGCCCGGGGCGGGATGATGGGACTGGTTGAATACATGACAGCAGTAACTGGACAATAGAACAGTAATTTCTGACAGTTACTAGACAATTTTACTGGAAAAGATACTGCTTTGTTATGGGCATTATCTTGTCCAGTAGTCTTAACTGCATGCACCACTACAAATCATTGGTACTATGCCAAAGCCATGCTGTTTTGAGAAAATCACATGTGAACATTGAGTGGCAGTTGAAAATTGTGTAGTTGCATAAAAAGTAATAATTAATTTTGACCCGTTCGAAATAAGAATTCACATATGTGATTTTAGCATATTGTAAAAGTGCACCTGTGAAAATAACCAAATGATCCATAAAATTCACCAAATGACCGGTGAAAAATCAGCCAAAATTTCACTTTAGTAACTGTCTGTGGCGTAGTACGAACGAGATATCATGAACACTTACGAGTCTTGACTGACTGAATGTCAACTGATTCAGTAAGCCTGAGCATTTGCTGATTCTGTTTAAATTGTAATCTATGTATAGATTTCTGTTTGCCGCTGTGTTTTCCCCATGTTGTCTGCCTCTTTGTAAAGTTTTAATGGAAAATCATATCTCATATTTAACAGTTTTAATTTTTCTGATGAAGAATATAAACTAAGAATCCAAAGAAAATATTCTGGACAGATGCCTGTGTGGGTTGTTTCATGTATAGATTTTTCTCAAAACAATTTATTGTCCTTAAAGATTGCTCAGGTTTCACACTGCAGGTTCAGTCAGCTTAATCTACCCTTGGTATTCTGTTGATACAGTTGAAATATTTTGGCCACATTAAAAGACATATCACTCTTTTAAAAACTCTACTGGAGAGAAAAGTTGAAAAAAAACTCTACTGGAGGGAAACGTTGAAGATCAGAGAGCAAGATGTAGACAGTAAAACAAATGGGAGTACAGCATCAAGAGACAGAAGAACAGCAGTCTGTGAGAGTGTACAACCATGAAATCCATTGAAGATCCATTGCAACCAACCTTCAATGTAGAGGTGACATCCATTGCAGTCAACCTTCAGTGTAGAGGTGACATCCATTGCAGTCAACCTTCAGTGTAGAGGTGACATCCATTGCAGTCAACCTTCAGTGTAGAGGTGACATCCATTGCAGTCAACCTTCAGTGTAGAGGTGACATCCATTGCTGCTAACCTTCAGTGTAGAGGTGACATCCATTGCAGTCAACCTTCAGTGTAGAGGTGACATCCATTGCAACCAACCTTCAATGTAGAGGTGACATCCATTGCAGTCAACCTTCAGTGTAGAGGTGACATCCATTGCAACCAACCTTTAGTGTAGAGGTGACATCCATTGCAACCAACCTTTAGTGTAGAGGTGACATCCATGGCTGCCAACCTTTAGTGTAGAGGTGACATCCATTGCAACCAACCTTCAATGTAGAGGTGACATCCATTGCAACCAACCTTCAATGTAGAGGTGACATCCATGGCAACCAACCTTTAGTGTAGAGGTGACATCCATGGCTGCCAACCTTGAGTGTAGAGGTGACATCCATGGCTGCCAACCTTTAGTGTAGAGGTGACATCCATGGCTGCCAACCTTTAGTGTAGAGGTGACATCCATTGCTGCCAACCTTGAGTGTAGAGGTGACATCCATTGCTGCCAACCTTTAGAGGTGACATCCATTGCAGTCAACCTTTAGTGTAGAGGTGACATCCATGGCTGCCAACCTTTAGTGTAGAGGTGACATCCATTGCTGCCAACCTTTACTGTAGAGGTGACATCCATTGCAGTCAACCTTTAGTGTAGAGGTGACATCCATTGCAACCAACCTTTAGTGTAGAGGTGACATCCATTGTTGCCAACCTTCAATTTAGAGGTGACATCCATTGCAGTCAACCTTTAGTGTAGATGTGACATCCATTGCTGCCAACCTTGAGTGTAGAGGTGACATCCATTGCAGTCAACCTTTAGTGTAGAGGTGACATCCATTGCAGTCAACCTTTAGTGTAGAGGTGACATCCATTGCTGGCAACCTTTAGTGTAGAGGTGACATCCATTGCAGTCAACCTTTAGTGTGGAGGTGACATCCATTGCAGTCAACCTTTAGTGTAGAGGTGACATCCATTGCAGTCAACCTTTAGTGTAGAGGTGACATCCATGGTTGCCAACCTTTAGTGTAGAGGTGACATCCATTGCTGCCAACCTTTAGTGTAGAGGTGACATCCATTGCAGTCAACCTTTAGTGTAGAGGTGACATCCATTGCAACCAACCTTTAGTGTAGAGGTGACATCCATTGCTGCCAACCTTCAATTTAGAGGTGACATCCATTGCAGTCAACCTTTAGTGTAGAGGTGACATCCATTGCTGCCAACCTTTAGTGTAGAGGTGACATCCATTGCAGTCAACCTTTAGTGTAGAGGTGACATCCATTGCAGTCAACCTTTAGTGAAGAGGTGACATCCATTGCAGTCAACCTTTAGTGTAGAGGTGACATCCATTGCAGTCAACCTTTAGTGTAGAGGTGACATCCATTGCAGTCAGCCTTCAATGTAGAGGTGACATCCATTGCAGTCAACCTTTAGTGTAGAGGTGACATCCATTGCAGTCAACCTTTAGTGTAGAGGTGACATCCATTGCAGTCAACCTTTAGTGTAGAGGTGACATCCATTGCAGTCAACCTTTAGTGTAGAGGTGACATCCATGGCTGCCAACCTTGAGTGTAGAGGTGACATCCATGGCTGCCAACCTTTAGTGTAGAGGTGACATCCATGGCTGCCAACCTTTAGTGTAGAGGTGACATCCATTGCAGTCAACCTTCAATGTAGAGGTGACATCCATTGCAGTCAACCTTTAGTGTAGAGGTGACATCCATTGCAGTCAACCTTCAATGTAGAGGTGACATCCATTGCAGTCAACCTTTAGTGTAGAGGTGACATCCATTGCAGTCAACCTTTAGTGTAGAGGTGACATCCATTGCAGCCAACCTTGAGTGTGGAGGTGACATCCATGGCTGCCAACCTTGAGTGTGGAGAGGCCACCTGATTGATTGATCTGATGAAGGATACTGAGCTTGAGGGTCATCATCATCGTCATCCTGTTCTGCCATTATACATCACACAAGGCAGTTTATTCTTACAGTCCGCTCTGTCCTTTGACATTGTTTTAATATATAATTGATGGAATCCACTCTAGCACCTTTGGTCTTTTTCATCAACGTTTCTCTGAGGGTTTCTTTTGGGCGTCCTCGTCGCAGCGAGAGAGCATGAAAGTGCAGTGACATAATATTTGTCCACCCAAGAAAAAAGCTTACAACTAGCGTGTATGAAAGTAAATGTTCATTATTGATCGGCATTCATTGAAAGTAGATGTTACCTAACAATATAAAAATTGGAAACTGTTGTGGCCAGTGGGATTTGAACCAGCTACCTCAGGAGATTTCTCCATGTTCTACAGTCCCAGGTTTTATGTGTATCAAGTTAGTGTTGGGTAACATGTTTCAGAACTAGGTAGAATATGACTATTGCTGATGGAAAAATTGTTGATAGGTTTTTGAGTCAGGGCTTGGTCATCAGAAGTGTGTCTGTTATAATGAACATTGAACAAACATGTGTCTTTTATCTAGTCAGCTGAGGCCAAGGCTTCTTTCCATCCTAGTTGTCCATCCTTGACGTTGAGAGGAAAAGCTAGACAGACATATAATCAGACTGTTACTGGTACTATTAGTATTGGAACTCTGCACTGGCTGCTGAAGATGTGGATGGAGCCCTTATGGGAATGCTCTGAGAGCTATAATGCCAGTTCTTGAATCAACATGTGTCTTTTATCTAGTCAGCTGAGGCCAAGGCTTCTTTCCATCCTAGTTGTCCATCCTTGACGTTGAGAGGAAAAGCTAGACAGACATATAATCAGACTGTTACTGGTACTATTAGTATTGGAACTCTGCACTGGCTGCTGAAGATGTGGATGGAGCCCTTATGGGAATGCTCTGAGAGCTATAATGCCAGTTCTTGAATCAACTCAACTAATTCATCCTTTCTGCCTGAGGTGTGGCAAGTGGTGCCTTTCACTTGTAGTGTCAGGAGCTAAGTAGTAGTGTCAGGAGCTAAGTAGTAGTGTCAGGGGCTAAGTAGTAGTGTCAGGAGCTAAGTAGTAGTGTCAGGTGCTAATTAGTAGTGTCAGGAGCTAAGTAGTAGTGTCAGGAGCTACGTAGTAGTGTCAGGAGCTAAGAAGTAGTGTCAGGAGCTAAGTAGTAGTGGTGGAGCTATGTTGTATAGTGGATAAATTTGCTGATCAGTACTTCTCTAATGGTGACCCATCCTCATCACCTGGGAGCCAGGTATACCATCCTCATAACCTGGGAGCCAGGTGTACCATCCTCATAACCTTGGAGCCAGGTATACCATCCTCATAACCTAGGGGTCAGGTATACAATCCTCATAACCTGGGAGCCAGGTATACCATCCTCATAACCTAGGGGTCAGGTATACCTTCCTCATAACCTGGGTGCCAGGTATACCATCCTCATAACCTGGGAGCCAGGTATACCATCCTCATAACCTGGGAGCCAGGTATACCTTCCTCATAACCTGGGAGCCAGGTATACCTTTCTCATAACCTGGGAGCCAGGTGTACCATCCTCATAACCTGGGAGCCAGGTGTACCATCCTCATAACCTGGGAGCCAGGTATACTATCCTCATAACCTGGGAGTCAGTTATTTATCTTGGAGAGTGCCAGTTTGATCCTTTATGTTTGACCTACTCTGTGATTTTATCACCAAAGATGTGAGCTTCTAACTAACCCCAGTGAGCTTTAATTGGAAATCAGAATTATAATCATCAGGTGCCTTGCCATAGCTCACAGCCTCAAGAATTTTATATTTTCAGTTGACGATATAATGCAACATCAGTTAGAGGTTGTTGAGAATCTTTTATTGCTAATCTTTTCTTCTCTTGTCAATCCCTTCTAGTTACTGCAGTGTGCTGCAGTTTTTCTGGTCTCATAATGATACTAAACATTGTTTAGTGCCTCTTCCTGCTTGTGATACGTTCTCTTTGTGTCTTTGCAACATTGAAAACATTACAAGTGCTAGTCTGGGCCACCCAAGATGTTTTGGTCATACGTGTGTACAGGGTTTACATTTGCAAGGTCACAGCTTGTTTCTGCTGAGGTTGTTTTCAGTGGGTTGAATGCTTCAGTTGTCAGTGCTCTTCAGTTGTAGTGGTAGAACAGAAGTGAAAGCTAGGACTAGTGGGGATCAGCATAAATGTGTTATTGTGAGGACATGTTATGCAATATTGATACCAAAGGATGTGCCAGGGTGGCCGTGTGTGCTGTCCAGATTGTTCAGGATTAGTAACCAGGCATTTAGTGCTTCTGTTTTGTATGTTTTATGGCCGATGTTTATGTGTATAATTACTAAATGTATGTATTATTACTAAGTGCTAACGTTCTGTTCTGTTGTATGATAGTGAATTTCAGAATATGAGCAAAAAATTAAGAAGAGTTTGGAGACAACTGAGATGTGGTTCTTGAGAAGAATGTTGCAGATACCTTGGACTACCAGAATAATTAACAATGATTGCCAGGAAATGGCAAATGAAAGTTGAACATTATGTACAACAGTGAGAAGGAGACAACACATTTCTTTGGTCATGTGATGCGAAAAGGAGGACTGAAAATTATTAAGACGGCTAGAAAGATCACTGCTAGAGGAGGGCAGAGGCAGACTAAGAAAAAGGATTTTGGATGGTTTAAGAGAGTGGCATTGAGAAATAGCATCAGTGGAATTAATCAAGAACTCCAAAGACCAAGATCAGTAAAGATGCATGCATGCCTACGCCAGCCAGCTGGATTGGCACTTGATAATGATGTTAACCTTTATGTCTATGTGATCGCTGACTCTGATGATTGTATGTTTTATTACAGAGTGCTTGTATGTGTGTGTGTGCATTACATAGATAGATTACTCTGTGTGCGCGCGTGTGTGTGCATGCGTGCGTGCATGCGCGCATTACACAGATTACTCAGTCCTTGTGTGTATGTACATTAGATAGATAGATTACTTAGTACTTGTGTGTGTGTGTGTGTGCATTACATAGATTTCTCAGTACTTGTGTGTGCGTGTACATTACATAGATATATTACTCAGTACTTTTGTGTGTGTGTGCATTACACATAGTACTCAGTACTTGTGTGTGTGTCTGCATTACACAGATAGAGTACTCAATACTTGTGTGTGTGTGCATTACACAGATAGAGTACTCAGTACTTGTGTGTGTGTCTGCATTACACAGATAGAGTACTCAGTACTTGTGTGTGAGTGCATTACACCGAGTATTCAGTACTTGTGTGTGTGTTTGTGCATTACACAGAGTACTTAGTATTATCAGACCAAATATAGAATGAGAGTGTGTTTGCATTACACAGAGTACTCAGTACTTGTCTGTGTATGTGTGTGCATTACATCGATAGATTACTCAGTACTTGTGTGTGTGCGCATTACATATATAGAATACTCAGTACTTGTGTGTGTGTGTGTGCATTACATAGACAGATTACTCAGTACTTGTGTGTGTGTGTGCATTACATAGACAGATTACTCAGTACTTGTGTGTGTGTGTGTGCATTACATAGACAGATTACTCAGAACTTGTGTGTGTGCATGCATTTACGTGTGTGCGGGCATGCATGTGACAGAGAATCCTTAGTGGTGAAGTGTGTTACGGATGAGTCTGGTATCCATGTATGACACGGCCTTAGTGTTGTATGATATGTAATGTGTTTGTATTGAACAGTGCACCTGTCACTGCTAAGTGCCGATCTTTGTGTTATTTTATGAGTGCTGTTTAATAAAAGCACAAAAAAAAAAACAAAGAAATTCAAATTGATGTTATTAGTTTTTTCTGATTGCTGTTTGATTCTATCACCTGCTGTTTGATTCTATCACCTGCTGTTTGATTCTATCACCTGCTGTTTGATTCTATCACCTGCTGTTTGATTCTATCACCTGCTGTTTGATTCTATCACCTGCTGTTTGATTCTATCACCTGCTGTTTGATTCTATCACCTGCTGTTTGATTCTATCACCTGCTGTTTGATTATTATCACCTGCTGTTTGATTCTATCACCTGCTGTTTGATTCTATCACCTGCTGTTTGATTCTATCACCTGCTGTTTGATTCTATCACCTGCTGTTTGATTCTATCACCTGCTGTTTGATTCTATCACCTGCTGTTTGATTCTATCACCTGCTGTTTGATTCTATCACCTGAATACGGACGGATGACAATGGAGGTGATGTTAATGTCTTTTCTCAGTTCTGATGTTTCGTGAGGGATAATGTTTGATGTCATTCAGTGTATTCACTCAACCAATAGAAATGACCTATTATGGTTGATGTACTCAGATCCTTGTTTGTTGTTTTATTTAATTGGGCTCAGCCAGGCTGGCTGAATCACTCATCTTGTTGTACAAATGATTTTTTTACAATAAATGATTTCAACATTCTCTAGCAATTAAATCCTGCAGTATCCACCATGTCATTTTTTGTTTCATTCACTATGTGTTTGTTCTTTTTCCCTGGATGTCAGCTATCACAACTTCCTACTCTTCTGTGACATCAGATATGTTGATGAAATTAACGAGAAATGAGATGTATGAGAAATGTGGCGGGAAAAACCAGATGAGGCAATGTCACCAACCATAAACTGAGAACAGTGGGATGCACGATGCCAGTAAATGATGTCAGTGAACCAAGAGGTGAAGAAAAGACGCTGGCGTTGGATAGGACACACATTGAGAAAACTGGAGAACAATATAACTAGAATGTCTTTGCATTGGAACCCACAGGGACATAGGAATAAAAGAAGGTAAAAAGAACTCACGGAGAAGGGAGCTGGCGAATGAGGTTAGAAAGATGGGGAGAGCTGCATGCGATAGCACAGGATTGAGTTGTTTGAGGTCCTTGCTACATTTGGGGAGGGGGCTAGAAAGGCAGAAGAAAAGAAAAAGATTTCATAGACATCAAAGAATCGAATGGTTTGGCCATCAGTGGAACAAAGCCAGCAGCTACAGCGTACTACATGAGAACTGCAGACTACAAGGCAAGAGGCCACCCAAGAAAGAGATGGGCGGAGGGAGCAAAAGAGACACTACATAAATCTACTGTGTGTGGGATCCTGGGGGAAAAGGAATAGACCTGCTGCCTACCCAAAAGCATGCCAACTAATTGGGAGCTACCTTTTGAAGTCGGAGTGCATCTGCCTGAGAGGCAAAAAACCAACAGTCTGCATAAAAATAAGTAAGATCTGTCAAATGGATTTTGCACGCAAACACTCAGGTTCTAAAACAGGACTGCAGTCCTGAAGTGGCTGAACAACCAGAACTTTCCGCCAGAATTTACAGCTGGTGAACGCGAAGAAGAAAACTACAGAAATGCAATATGACAATAACACAAGCTACGCAACACTCAAAAGACAGGAAAACTACACCTAACTCCTCTTTGTGACGCTTGATGGCATAAACAGTTGGGCAAAAGATGAAGAATGTTGCTGACATTTTTTTTTTTTACCTAATGTATGATTCTGGGTGTCTCTGCATCCGCCCTTTCACAGCTAGACGGATATCTGCGTTTTTTGGCACAGCTTACCGGCCCAAACTCTTGGTTAGTTGCTTTTTACGACATGTTGGGGGTTTATGGACCCCCCAGAAATTGGGCCCTAGAACTTAAATGAAGATGTGATTCTTGTGAGATGGCAAATCATGTTATCATAGCACATGCTGGTACTTTCTTGAACTATGAGTTAAATTATCTTCACAGCACTCCGGACACATCCGTAGGCGCTCAGATCCCCCCTCCCTCAACATATTCATCAGCGTCGTGCGGTTAATAGTACCAGTCCTATGTTGGTTAACAAGACTTCGTGTGCGTCCAGTGTGCTTCTCATGCTTGGCTGTGCCGATCTTCAGTTTCAATTCGCGTATTCTTAGCAGTGACGTGGACACGTTGCTTCCGAAATCGTCAGAACGTCCTATCTCTTTAAGGACAATGACAATGTCTGCTTGATCCATGGGCCGGCCATCTTCAATTAATGCAGCACCTGCCTGTCTATCAGCTCTTTCATTACCAACAACGCCTGCATTCCCCGGGACAAATATGAAGGTAACTGCACACACAGGAGAGTTTTGCAATGACTCAAGCCACTGTCTGTGTAACCAGCCTACCTCGACCCGCCGGATCATGCTCAAAGAGTCACTCAGCACACACACGCGGTAATAGTCCTGTGATTTTAGCCACATGAAAGCTTGTGTCACCGCCATCACCTCCATCGTCATGCTGCTGGTGGTCATAGAGAAGCACCGCTGGCTTCTTGAACTGTTGTGCCTGAAGAGCGAGCTGTAAATGCCCATGCACTCTTATGTCCTCGTATAACGGACCGGTCTGTGAAGATCACCACATCTGTCTCATCTGACTTGTCACTGATAAGCGCGCATACCTCAGCATTGACAGTAGCTGGATTCTGCTCCCGACAACTCCTATCGAGCGTCACGACACAGGAGAATGTGAGACTGCTACGTTCTTATTTGTTGCTCATCATCATCTACCAGCAGGTCCTTCACAGAACGTCGCTTTTGCCAGCCCTTTGTGCTTTTTTAAGTCAGTGCGTTTTCAATATGTTGTATCCACATTAGCTGAGGTCCACCTCTGCCTCGTTTTCTGGAAACTAGCCACAGTCATCGTTCTTTCCAGCCAGTTTGTTCCTTGCATTACTCTTTTCCTTTCTGGTTTTGCTGATTATTTTGCCTAATTTTGTCCCACACAAGACTGTGTTTTTAGTTCCGTCTCATCTGCTGATACATTTCATTGTCTTGCCTGGTACTGTTGTTCATACTCTTGTACTGTGTTAACACATTGTTGTTACTCTAAAAACAATGTCGCCAGGAGAGACAAACGTGTCACAGTGATGGAATAAATGAGTGGTTCTAAAGTTTTCTCCTCCAGTGTTGAGTCATCACCTGGGTACCTACCATTATGCCGCTCTGCAGATGTGAAATAAGTACTGATTGTGGACACTGCGAATGAATCGTCTTTTTTCTTAACAATCACCGTCTGTAAACTCTGGTGAAATGTTCTGGCTGTTCGTCCACTTCTGGACCAGTCTTGTTCCAGAATTAGGATTTTGCATGTACGTCCGTTTTACAGATCCAAATTACTTACATGCAGACTGCTAGCTCCTTGGCGCTCAGGCAGATGCTCTCTGACGTCAGAGGAATGTAAATGAATAAATCAAAAATTGACATGCCTGCACTTGGGACATTCCCACACGTGCTCCGCTACCTTCTTTAGTAGTCAACAAATAGTCCTCCTCCTACCAACTGTAGTACTCACAGTTTGATCAAACTCGACCGGTTTCCTACTTAGTGCTGAATAAATCTGGCCTGCTTGGGATGTACCGTTTTTCAGCTCAAAATATCAGTAGGAGTCCCTTTCACAGCTGAAGATATTATGGCTACCCTATACCTGGACCATAAGAACATCAAGGAAGAAATATCTGCAGCAGTCTGCATGGAGGTGGTAGTTCGATATCGGGAAGAAAGTCTCATTTTGACAGTGCTCGAAAGTACAAATACGCCAACCAAGATAGACAACTCAGTCTTTGAAGAGAGCGCACAATCAACAAGCGCCAATTTCAGTGCAGGGTTGTTTGCACTTGGCAAGCTCCCAAATGGCTCTGCCCAATGATATTGTAGACATGTAGTATCAGCGTTACAACGATACCGGTCGTAAGTCAATAATGGAAAAGCAGGAAGGAGTGGTTTTAGTGCAGATAAAGGTTACTGGTGAACGATCGATTGCCGCCATAATTCAAATTAACACCAGACTAGCGATATCACAAACAATCAATTGTTAACGTTAGGGGGGGGGGAGATGGGAGCAATATTGCTACCACGCAATGCAACGGCAGAAACCACACTGTTATCCAAGATCTTCCCTGTTGGCATTTTGTTGTTTCACTGAATTATTTATTTAAAGCTGCTGCGGAAACTGACCAATCCACATATACCCCCAGCCAGTACATATTTGCCAAGCTGGGTCATGACCTAGTTATACCTAAATATCTACAAAAATGAAATACCAAAAGGCGTTTAAGCCGAAAGAGTCGACTTCATTGCACGGATATTATGGTACATGGCCCGCTCTCTCTGTATGGAATGACTAGCCGCCAGCCGATAGCGTCGCACAGATTACTAACTCCGTGGCTCCAACGAGGAAGCTCAATGAAATATTGCTACTACTTCACTGGGCCACGGAATGGTAAACAAAAGAAAAAAGCACACATCCACCAATAACACTATGATGAAACGAGGAAGTAAAAACAACTGTAAAGGAGAAGAAATGTAGATACCAGGAGTGGAGGACAAGTTCTTGAAGAATACAGAGCGGCAAGAACGTTAGCCAGAGATGTCAGAAATGACAAATAAACATGGCAGCGAAATGTTGAACGCTGAAACACTTGTATAAGCAAATTAAAGTTATGAGGGGTAGGAACGAACAATCTGACCCAGCATCTTATAAATATATATTTATAATATATATATATAGTATATATATATATTATATCTATATACCCAGCAGAAATTATAAATGACAAGATGGGAGTACCCGTAAACGAAACCCCCACCCCACCCCCCACGCCCCCCCCGCACCGCAGCCAAAAAAAAGAGCTCCTAGAGAGATGTTGTCAACATTGCAACCATCTACAACAGAAGAAAACAACACCTGGAAATATTTTGTACGATCCTTAAAAAAAGGCTACGCCCTATCATCAAACCACAGTTTAGTGAAGAGCAAATGGGGTTTCCGAAGAACAGTAGTTGTACTGATGCAGTTTTCACACAGACAGTTAGTGGAAGTGACGGTGGAGTTTGATAAAGAATTACACATCGTATTCGCAGACCAAGAGAAAGCTTCAGTCCAGTTAAAAGGAAAAATTATGCAAGGTATTACAGGATTACGGAGTACACGAAGACCTTATTGAATTGAGCAAGAGTTTGTACGTAAACAGTCAATGCGCAGTTAGAATGTTGAATTAGGAATCGTTACTACAGCGTTCGGGACACTCCCATAAGCGCTCCGTCCCCATCTTCAGCAATATATCTCTGGACCGTTTAATATTGTTCCCATATCCCCGGACCGCTAAATATTTTTCCCACTTCCCTGGGCCTCTAGATAACAATTCCCACTTCCATGGCCCACTAAATATTGTTCCCATATCCCCGGCCTACTAAATATTGTCCCCATATCCCCGGGCCACTAAATATTGTTCCCATATCCCCGGCCTACTAAATATTGTTCCCATATCCCCGGCCTACTAAATATTGTTCCCATATCCCCGGCCTACTAAATATTGTTCCCATATCCCCGGCCTACTAAATATTGTTCCCATATCCCCGGCCTACTAAATATCGTCCCCATATCCCCGGCCTACTAAATATTGTTCCCATATCACCGGCCTACTAAATATTGTTCCCATATCCCCGGGCCACTAAATATCGTCCTCATATCCCCGGCCTACTAAATATTGTTCCCATATCCCCGGGCCACTAAATATTGTTCCCATATCCCCGGGCCACTAAATATTGTTCCCATATCCCCGGCCTACTAAATATCGTCCCCATATCCCCGGGCCACTAAATATTGTCCCCATATCCCCGGCCCACTAAATATTGTTCCCATATCCCCGGGCCACTAAATATTGTTCCTATATCCCCGGCCATCTTAATATTGTTCCCATATCCCCGGGCCACTAAATATTGTTCCCATATCACCGGGCCGCTAAATATCATCCCCAAATCCCCAGCCCACTAAATATTGTTCCCATATCCCTGGGCCGCTAAATATGGTTCCTATATCCCCGGCCATCTTAATATTGTTCCCATATCCCCGGGCCGCTAAATATTGTTCCCACTTTCCTGGGCCGCCAGATAACGATTCCTACTTCCCGAGCTCTCTAAATATTGTTCCATATATACCTGGGCCGTTAAATACTGTTCCCATATCTCTAGACCGCTAAATATCGTTCCCATAACCCACCGGTGGCCTTGTGATCGACATCTCACCGGTGGCCTTGTGATCGACATCCCACCGGTGGCCTTGTGATCGACATTCCACGGGTTGCCTTGTGATCGACATTCCACGGGTTGCCTTGTGATCGACATCCCACGGGTTGCCTTGTGATCGACATCCCACGGGTTGCCTTGTGATCGACATTCCACGGGTTGCCTTGTGATCGACATCTCACCGGTTGCCTTGTGATCGACATCTCACCGGTGGCCTTGTGATCGACATCCCACCGGTTGCCTTGTGATCGACATCCCACGGGTTGCCTTGTGATCGACATCCCACGGGTTGCCTTGTGATCAACATCATACCACGGGTTGCCTTGTGATCAACATACCACGGGTTGCCTTGTGATCAACATACCACGGGTTGCCTTGTGATCGACATCCCACGGGTTGCCTTGTGATCGACATCCCACGGGTTGCCTTGTGATCGACATACCACGGGTTGCCTTGTGATCGACATACCACGGGTTGCCTTGTGATCAACATACCACGGGTTGCCTTGTGATCAACATACCACGGGTGGCCTTGTGATCAACATACCACGGGTGGCCTTGTGATTGACATCCCACGGGTTGCCTTGTGATCAACATACCACGGGTTGCCTTGTGATCAACATCACACGGGTTGCCTTGTGATCAACTTTCCATCGGTTGCCTTGTGATCAACTTTCCACGGGTTGCCTTGTGATCAACTTTCCATCGGTGGCCTTGTGATCAACATCACACTGGTTGTACCGTGATCCACATCAGACTGGTTGGCCTGTGATCAACATTATATCGGCTGCCTCTACGGCTGTGCCCACCAGGGAAACCTATGACAATTATAAAAATTCGCCTGGATCCCGATTCGAAGTCAGCACCTTCCGGTCGAATGGCAAGTAAGAGCGGCTCTAAATAAAGACATTGCAAGTGTGATAGTCTCTTTTAACCCGTCAATAGTGTTGTTAAGGATGTCCAGAGTGTTAAACACGCGAGAGCACAGTGCATACGAAAACGGTGACATTTCAGAAAGGAGCATTCAAAACGGAGATATTTTCATGACATACTGTTCATGGCTCGGTCAGGCACACCAAGTAGTGACTCTAGATTGGATTGTAGCCGTTTTTAAACCTCATACCCCATCCCTACAATCGCCGGACTGACAGGCATGCATCAACATTCTGGACTTTCATTCACCGATGAATTTCTACAGGTTTGGGCGCCAATTTGATTTTTTTTTTTTTTAAATGGACTAAAAAAAAAAAAAAAACGCTGCTCCTCCTTGGTGTATATCAAAAGTAGGCCGGTTGTCTTCAAACTGTCATTGTGATGTCACTGTGTTCGTCTGCACCACGATGTAACGGGCGTAAATCTTTGAATCCCAGGCAACGCATGCCGTGTAAAGATTTCTTTTTCTTTTTTTTTTTTAAAATTCCAACAAAAGCCTAATGTGTTGTTTAACATTTTACATTTGACCAGAATCTGCCCTACTCTGCGTCTAGGGTTAGTTGTGTATCCTTTACAGGACGTTGCAGAACCAACCCCAACAGCCTCTGACTGTTGTGTGGTTTTTCTAGGCAAATTTACGTCTAGTAGTTTGCCATTGCTTTCTGTAAGGTCGGCTTTCTTTATACCACTGTCGGAAGCAACGCAAGGCGCATGGCCCGCAGCTGGGATCGAACCCGGCATCCCGGCATTACAAAGCGTTCGCATCGACTTAGCCACAGAGCCGACAGTCTGTGTCTACTTGGATAATTAATTCAGCCTTTTTGTGATACATCTATTTATCAGTTTTCATTTTGTTTAAACCCTGACATATGACCACCTGTTGACGTCACCTGTTGGTCAAAAGGTTGTTGCGTATCCTCTAGAGGACGTTGCAGAACCAACCCTAACAGCCCCTGGCTGTTGTGTGGTTTCTCTAGGCAAATTTACGTCCAGTAGTTTGCCATTGCTTCTGGACGGTCGGCTTTCTTGATACCACTGTCGAAACCAACGCAAGGCGCATTGCCCGCAGCTGGGATCGAACCTGGCATCCCGGCATTACGAAGCGAAGTGTTCGCATCGGCTTAGCCACAGAGCCGACCACCTGTTGGTACTGAAAGAATTAACCCTTGACATGCTTAACAGTATCATTTCTGAGAGGTTACAAAACTATGGCTTTATTTTTATTGCTTTCTAGCGCACTTTTCAAATTCTAAGTGAAGCTGTCTGGTATCTACAGTTAAGCGTATACACACATTGTTTAGCTAAAATGATAGTTAATAAAAATGGATACATAAACACATAAAACCATCAAAAAAGAACACACACAGTGTATATCTACTAAGTACCAGACACAGAGGCCTAAATCAACCTGTGTTATAATGTAAGCACAGACAAAGACGCTCTAAATCAACCTGTGTTATAATGTAAGCACAGTAACAGAGGCCCTAAATCAACTTGTGTTATAATGTAAGCACAGTCACAGAGGCCCTAAATCAACCTGTGTTATAATGTAAGCACAGACACATAGCCCTAAATCAACCTGTGTTATAATGTAAGCACAGACACAGACGCCCTAAATCAACCTGTGTTATAATGTAAGCACAGTAACAGAGGCCCTAAATCAACCTGTGTTATAATGTAAGCACAGTAACAGAGGCCCTAAATCAACCTCTGTTATAATGTAAGCACAGTCACAGAGGCCCTAAATCAACCTGTGTTATAATGTAAGCACAGTCAAAGAGGCCTAAATCAACCTGTGTTATAATGTAAGCACAGACACAGAGGCCTAAATAACCCTGAGTTATAATGTAAGCACAGTCACAGAGGCCTAAAATCAACCTGCGTCATAATGTAAGCACAGACACAGAGGCCCTAAATCAACCTGTGTTATAATGTAAGCACAGTCAAAGAGGCCTAAATCAACCTGTGTCATAATGTAAGCACAGTCACAGAGGCCCTAAATAACCCTGTGTTATAATGCAAGCACAGTCACAGAGGCCTAAAATCAACCTGTGTCATAATGTAAGCACAGACACAGCGGCCCTAAATCAACCTGTGTTATAATGTAAGCATAGTCACAGAGGCCCTAAATAACCCTGTGTTAAAATGTAAGCACAGTCACAAAGGCCTAAAATCAACCTGTGTCATAATGTAAGCATAGTCACAGAGGCCTAAATCAACCTGTGTCATAATGTAAGCACAAACACAGAGGCCTAAATCAACCTGTGTCATAATGTAAGCACAGACACAGAGGCCCTAAATCAACCTGTGTTATAATGTAAGCACAGTCACAGAGCCCTAAACCAACGAGTGTCATAATGTAAGCATATACATAGATGCTAAAATATTAAAAATACATGTCTAAAAAAGGAAAATTAAAATAAATAAACAATGCATTTATATATTCTATAAACATCTAAAACAAGGCGCATTAAAATGAAATCTCCCTATTATTACCGTAAATGAATAGATGACACAATTTAGACACAGTAGATTTAAAAACAAATAATTTGACATAAACGATTGAGAAAAGCTACGAAAACGTCAACAAACCAGGTTGAATTTTGTGTAGTTGACGTAAACGGGGAAAGGGGTGGGGCGAATTTATTTGGTCCAATTCAGAAATGTCAACAGTCGGCCAACTTTCTGAATTTTGCGGGCAGTCTAAATAAAAAGGTATAGTTGACAAACCTAATCTGAAAGTTGACAGTAACAAGCGACTCCAATGTGGCTCAGCCGCACATTGATTCCGTAGTTGCTAATAACTTTGTCAGTTAAAGGTTTGTGCAACTAGAGAATTTGTTTGCAGTCAGAACTTTTATAAAAAATCCGTTATCTTGCAGGCGATCGTATCTCCCCCCCGGTGGCCGACGTAATTGTCTGCAGCGTGACAACTACGCAGTAAAAGAGCTTGCCCGTGCAAGCTGATGGCGGGAAACACTACAGTGTAGAAATTGTCAGTGAATCAAGAACACTGTGCACATATAATTATTTCAACATTAATTTCAGTTTTTTTTTTGGGGGCAAGAAATTACTGCGTTGAGATTTGTAATATTAGTAACAATTGAGCTGCGTCGTGTTGTGAAAATAGGCACACGGAATATATGTTCGTTAAAAATAAACCGGAAAAGGATATTTCTCAGGCGTGAGTCAGAAGTAGAATGGAGCACTTAATGGGTTACTACTAGTTGTAATTACTACCTTTGTACAACGATGTTGATCCGTTGTCTAAACCTAACCTAAACCATTCCAGCTCTCTGACAGTCAGGAACTGTCGGATGTTGTCTCCCAGGCGAATTCTTTTCTGGGTCGTCCCTGGTGGTCTGGTTTTCTTATTCTTGGCCTCCCATGCCAGCCGTGGTGGCCGATTTATCCGATTCAGCATACATGTCTAACCTATCGTAGCGGCGACTGCTGGCTGTGTATTTCTAGAACAAACTATGGTAACAGTGACTGCTGGTTGTGTATTTCTAGAACAAACTATGGTAACAGTGACTGCTGGTTGTGCATTTCTAGAACAAACTATGGTAACAGTGACTGCTGGTTGTGCATTTCTAGAACAAACTATGGTAACAGTGACTGCTGGTTGTGCATTTCTAGAACAAACTATCGCAACTATGGTCAGTGACTGCTGGTTGTGACATTTCTAGACACAGCCTATCGTCAGACAGAAGTTGACTGACTGCAGGTCACGCAGCAGGTCAAGAGCCGATCAAGTCAGACCGCAGGCACAGCCAGGTCAGACGAGTTGACAGATCTTTGGTTAGGCAGTTCAGGCAGAGTTGACTGGCAGACGTCATGTCACGGCAGTGAGGCAGGCATCAGCCAGGTCAACACCAGGTTGGCCACAGCCAGATTAGAGTAAGTTGTGACAGGACATGTTCAGTTATTACATCCCATGATATGTGACAGGTAAGTGTGAGATGTTAGTTTACATCCCAGACATGTAAAGGTAAGTGTGAGATGTTAGTTCACATCCCAGACATGTAAAGGTAAGTGTGACATGTTAGTTTACATCCCAGACATGTTAAAGGTAAGTGTGACATGTTAGTTTACATCCCAGACATGTAAAGGTAAGTGTGACATGTTAGTTTACATCCCAGACATGTTAAAGTAAGTGTGACATGTTAGTTCACACCCCAGACATGTTAAAGTAAGTGTGACATGTTAGTTCACACCCCAGACATGTTAAGGTAAGTGTGACATGTTAGTTCACATCCGACATGTAAAGACATGTTTAAGGTAAGTTGTGACATGTTAGTTTACACCCCAGACATGTTAAGGTAAGTGTGACATGTAAAGGTAGTTCACACCCCAGACACCCCAGACATGTTGAGGTAAGTGTGACATGTTAGTTCACACCCTAGACATGTTAAGTAAGTGTGACATGTTAGTTCACACCCCAGACATGTTAAGGTAAGTGTGACATGTTAGTTCACACCCTAGACATGTTAAAGTAAGTGTGACATGTTAGTTCACACCTCAGACATGTTAAAGTAAGTGTGACATGTTAGTTTACATCTCAGACATGTTAAAGTAAGTGTGACATGTTAGTTCACACCAGTGTTGCCACTTTTCTTTGACAAAAAATATCCAAAACGGTGTCAAAAAATATCTAAAAAGATCTAAATCTGCGTGGAAAAGATCTAGAAAAAATATCCATATTGAAAAAGTCAACAATTACATAGCTTTTGTTATGACTTACCCTACATAATCATGTCCTCCACCTTCACTGATGTCTACCTCACAAGATCCACAGATAAACTTAGCTTGGATAATGAAGTTGAAGCTTCAGATCCAAAATTACCCTGGTATGCTTTAGCTGTTCAAATTTCTTTATAAGTGGAACAGTAGGCTTATTTCTCTAGTTTCATCAGGCCGAATTTTAATGGCACGATAGCATTTAAGAGGTCAAATTTCATCCTGTTTTTTAGGTTAGATTTGATACAATTCCTAGCACTGAAAACTATTTCTACGTCAGCATTTGAGTGGGGTAGTATCATGGCAGACATGGCACTTTAAATAGCTT
This sequence comes from Candidula unifasciata, assembly GCA_905116865.2. Classification (NCBI taxonomy): domain Eukaryota; kingdom Metazoa; phylum Mollusca; class Gastropoda; order Stylommatophora; family Geomitridae; genus Candidula; species Candidula unifasciata. Next base: position 193,545 of record CAJHNH020000951.1, on the reverse strand, counting down.
ACAGAATGGACTGTTTGATGAGGCATCTTTAAATTGTCTCACTTCACTCCAAAACGCTTCAGTTTCTGTTTTGTTTGTCCATTCAGCTAACTTTATTTTGGTTAACTGATATTCTGCTTCCGCGACACTATTATCAGTAGCCCCTAAACATTTCATAACTTTACAACATTTAGGTATGTCCTTTATTGGCTGAAGAATGTTGCTCACAGAAAAAAATGAAATATTTTTCAAAACATCTAGATTTTCAGGAAGTCTCAGCTTCAATTGCTTCAATAATGAGATAAGGAAATCTTGACAGCGTTTTCTTAAGTTGTTCACTTCATTCTCTGTTAATAGTCCTTTTGTTTTTAAATCATCAATTTTTTTATTTGATTTAATATCCAAGGTGTGGCTTAGGAGCCAAATAGCTCTTTGTAGTGCAAGTGAGCAAATCAGCTTTAGAAGTTGGCAACACCAGTCTTTTACCGAGTGAAATAGCAAGGTGAGATCATCAAGTAATTTAACTTTATCAACAAGTTTAGATTCGAACAGTTTATTAACTTTTTGCACTTCCATTAGGATAGGTTAAAAAAAGAGAATGAATGACAATTATTTTTTCATCACTGTACCTTCCATATAGTATTTCAGCTGTGCAGCACTATTCACTTTGTCTTGTTATTTCAAAGTGTGTCTTCAACTTCAGCCATTGCTTCATAATTCTTTCAACAGCTGGTTAACTTGATAACCATCTAGTTTTGCAATCTGACAGAATTTTCGGTGGTGTGGAACCATCATTCAAGGCTGTATATAATTGCTGTTGTCTGACAAATGATTTGGAAAACCAGTAAAGTGTTTCAGCAATAAGGTATTCAAAATTCCTTGGTAAATATTTAGATGAAGCATGTGATAATGCTAGCTGCAATGAATGACGCATACATTTTATAAGTATTAACGATGAGTTAGCTTCCTTCAACTTGGCATAAACGCCATTGTTTATACCAACCATCACTGAGGCATTATCAGTACCAATTACAGCCAAATTCTTCAGGCCCAACTGTTTGCTGATTAAAAGGTCCTTCAGATTCTAAACTATACTTTCTACATCACACTTTTCAAATTGAACTAGTCCAAGATTTTTTACAAATCGATCAAATGGTCACAGTTTGAATTGCGCAGTGACAAATTAAAAACATTGCGACTGATACTTCAACTTTTGATGATTCATTTATCAGTTTGTTCTGAAAACAGATGTCAGCGGTGTAATATCTTTAAATGAAACTGTAGTTTTATGCTTTTTTAGTCTCTGCATGACTCTTTGAGTTTTGTATTTTCGCTTTAATTGCAGTACTTACAACAAGCTTTGGTCATATCACCAGTTTTTAATTTTGTCATCATGCAACCACTTTCCAAATTTTTTGCTCATACTTTACTTTTGACATGTTGAAAGGTTTTTTCAAAGTGAAAGCCACATAAGAAGGTGAGCAATTATTTTTTTTTAAATCACATGAAAAAGAAACGCAAAGTCAGCACAGTGACTGTGAGGATACGGTTGAAACAAAGTTAGTATGATTTACGCGCGTTTTTATTAATCAGTACCGGGGCTGCCAGATATTTGTGCGTTGACCCCAGTAAGAGTTCAAAGTTCAAGTAATGGCAGTTGTCACAATGTACGTGCCAGACCAAAACAAAAATATTGTAGTAAATATTTTACACAGTAATTATTAAATTTCCTATGAAAGAAAAAAATCTATAAAATATCTAACTCCATATGGACAGAATCTAGAAAAATATTTACGATCTAAACGTCAAAAACAGTATCTAAATGCAATGAAAAAGATCTAAATTTGGATATAAAAGATCCAAAGTGGCAACACTGGTTCACACCCTAGACATGTTAAGGTAAGTGTGACATGTTAGTTCACACCCTAGACATTTTAAAGTAAGTGTGACATGTTAGTTCACACCCTAGACATGTTAAGGTAAGTGTGACATGTTAGTTCACACCCTAGACATGTTAAGGTAAGTGTGACATGTTAGTTCTTACCCTAGACATGTTAAGGTAAGTGTGACATGTTAGTTCACACCCTAGACATTTAAAGGTAAGTGTGACATGTTAGTTCATACCCCAGACATGTTAAGGTATGTGTGACATATTAGTTCACACCCCAGACATGTTAAGGTATGTGTGACATATTAGTTCACACCCCAGACATGTTAAGGTATGTGTGACATATTAGTTCATACCCTAGACATGTTAAGATAAGTGTGACATGCTAGTTCACACCCTAGATATTTAAAGGTAAGTGTGACATGTTAGTTCACACCCAAGACATGTTAAAGTAAGTGTGACATACCCTAAACATGTTAAGGTAAGTGTGACATGTTAGTTCACACCTTAGACATGTTAAGGTAAGTGTGACATGTTAGTTCACACCCTAGACATTTAAAGGTAAGTGTGACATGTTAGTTCACACCCTAGACATGTTAAGGTAAGTGTGACATGTTAGTTCATACCCTAGACATGTTAAGGTAAATGTGACATGTTAGTTCACACCCTAGACATTTAAAGGTAAGTGTGGCATGTTAACGGAGAGCCGCCGTGGTGTAGCGGCTAGACGCTTGCCTCGGGCTCGAAGTTTGTAGCTTTAAATCCGCATCGATTTGAGATTTTTTCGAAAATAACCTGGTTCCAAGGTCGACCTAGCCGTAAACGGGTACCATGAAACGTCCTGGGAAGTAAAGGCGACCGGCGAAATGTTGACCACACAATCCACCGCATGCAGATTAGACTATAAAATGTCTATCTAGCCCTATATGCACAATTTCCGAATGGCAAGGAATAGGGTCCTTTACTTGAAAAAGGTAGCATGGTAGTTTTGCTTGTTCATTCCAGCTGTAAACTACGACAGAAGGTCTTGGCTCTTCGCTCACTCCTGGACTTGGCTCTTGGTCCAAGACTGAAGTTGCGTTGTCTTGTTCCAAGACTGGAGTTGCGTTGGCTTGTTCCAGGGCTGGAGTTGCGTTGACTTGTTCCAGGACTGGAGTTGCGTTGATTCTTGGTCGAGGACTGGAGTTGTATTGGCTTTTCCAGAAGTTTAATATTAAGTCTCAGTCGATAATTTTACACTTGAAGAGATGATCCAGATTAGAAATTGGACACTTTGGAGCTCGCTGGTGGCAGAAAAATAGATAAGATAAGCGTGAAAAACAAATTTTAAAAATAAATGTTCCTAACAACTTTTTGGTGTCCTACTACAGATCTGGCTTTTATTGGTCCGGACTGTTGGGTCCCCACCACTTTTGCTTGGCATATGACCTTTGTTTGGAATACGACAGGCGTGCTAGTACTTGTGTGAGCCAAAACTAGTCACGACGCCGGGCGATGTCTTTGTTTAGTCTCTCAAAACAAAGCCACGGATAGATGTCAATGATTTTGCAGAGGTACCAGCCTAACGTCCTGGAAACTGTTAGGAATGAACTGACAATGCCACATGTCCGAAACATTCTGAGAAGGCAGAAGCAGTTATTTTGAAAAATTTTTTAAATTAAAAGTCAAAACTGATAAATCTTAACCAGGTCCAAGAAGCAAAAAGGTTTCAGACAATGAAACTTCCACCTCCTCCCTTCCCAGCACGACTCTGGTAGGCATCCGGCCCATCTTAGAAAGTTAAATTAAAGTAAATTTTCATTTATTTTATCTAATTACTTTTGTATTAATGTATTTCAGTTTTAGTCAGTCTTTTCATATTGATTACAACCCTATTAATCTATAATTATACCAATAATAATGGAATTTGTTTTCGTGAGAAAACTTTTTTATGAGAAAACTTTTTTGTTGTATGTTATTTTCGGACCAGGAGAAAACTTCTTTGTTGTATTTAATGTTTGGACGAGGAAAAAACTTTCGACAGGGTCATTAGGCAAAAATTATGGAAAGTTATTGCTCGGTATAGAGTAAGTGAACACCTGATTGAAGTTTGCAAAAGCTTGTATAGTGATTGTAGAAGCGTAGTTAGAATAAATCAGGAAACATTTAAACCATTCAAAGTAACATCTGGAGTAGGACAGGGGTGTGTCTTATCACCACCCCTGTTTATCACCTACATTGACAGTATAAGCAAGGATGCCGAGTCCAGGAATGAAAATAATAGTAACACCAATGATTTACTATTTGCTGATGACCAGGCCTTGATTGCAGGTACAGCCGTGAATTTACAACAGCATCTCACATCCATGAAAAAATAATTTAAATCAAATAATATGAGAATCAACATAGAAAAGACGACAAGTAACGTCAATAGGAAGAAAAAAAAAAAAAAGAATTTAAACTTAGCATTAGAGCATACATATATTGAACAGGCATCTAAGTTTAAATATCTTAGAACAACATTCACTGAAGATGGTAAATTGGACGAAGAAACTGACATCCAATGCAGTAGAGCTGGCCAAGTACTGGGACAGCTAGCTCCCTCTTACAGCATAAGGCAATCCCAATCAGCACAAAGAGACATCTCATACAAAGCATATTCATTCTTACCCTACGCTACCAGTGCCAAGCGTGGCCACTCACAACAAAACATAAAAGAAAATTAGTAACCATGGGAATGAGTTGTATGAGAAATACTGTAGGAGTGACCAGAAGAGGTAAGATCAGGAACGAGGTCATACGAGATAAAGTCAGCACAAAACCAATTCTAAATAACATACAAAGACAGCAAATCAAATGGTTTGCTCACTTGGAGAGAACGCCTTCTGATGCTATACCATACTAGGCATATACCAGAAGTGGAGAGGGACGTATAGCAAGAGGCAGACCAAGAACATAATGGGAAGATAACATTAGAGAAACTCTACAGCACCTTAATGTTCTATAGTTGAGGCAGCCAAAAGAGCACGAAGCAGGACCTTATATATCCCTGGACACACGAAGCGGTAAAAGAGGTCGTAAAGAAGAAGTAGAAGAATGTTTTGTATAGGTAAGGTTTGGTATACGTAATGTTTGGTGTATATAATGTTTGTTATACCAAATGTTCGGTGTATGTTATGTTTGGTATACCTAATGTTCGGTGTATGTAATGTTTGGTATACCTAATGTTCGGTGTATGTAATGTTTGGTATATGTAATGTTTGGCATACATAATGTTTGGTTTACGTAATGTTTGTTATACCAAATGTTCGGTGTATGTAATGTTTGGTATACATAATGTTTGGAATACGTAATGTTGGTCAAACTAAATGTTTGGTATACGTAATATTTGGCATACGTAATGTTCGGTATATGTGTCTAAGGATCAGAAACGGATTAAGTACATATACCAAAGTACAACAGTATATATTACTTATAACACAGATATGTTGAACAGGACATTGTTTTTAAATTAATACAACTTCTTCTATATTTGATCATACACACTTTCTGTTTCTTTATTTATCTAGAAAACTGTACGGGATTATCGTGGTAGGAGCCCTAACGGGTCTTCTGTTTACCGTGTTCAAACTGTTGTCCCGGGTCATCAGCTACAACACAGTCACACAGACTGAGATCTATGTCGACCCCAACATGACCTTTCCGATCGTGACCTTGTGTAACATCTGCCAGTACAGCTTCCGGGGCAAGAACCACAGTGACCCCTTGTATCGTCTGCTGGCCAAGGAGTCCATGTATGGGGACATGCTGCCAGAACTCGATCTTCAGCAGTGAGTGAATCTTCGCAGTGACGTTGTGTTTCCCCTTGTGGTTTCCGGAGCTACGTTTTCGGAGTACAAATAACGTACCAACTGTCCCCTAATAAGAATGTCGTAGGAGACTACTAACTGGGGTGGTTGCTTTAAAGTCGGAGTGCATCTGCCTGAGAGGAAATGAATCAACAGTCTGCATATACATAAGCCAGATCTGTAACCCGATGTCCACTCAAAACTCAAGTTCTGGATCGAGACCAAAGACCAGGAGTGGACGAATAACCAAAAAATTTTCGCCAGAGTTTACAACAGGTAAGCGCTAAGAAGAAGAAGAAGAAGAAGAAGAAGAAGAAGAAGAAGAAGAAGAAGAAGAAGAAGAAGAAGAATCGTTAAACCATCAAATCAGTCACCCGACCTATCTCCTGAAGATCGTCTGTAATAGATCTCTAAAGCTCTGCCTGTTCTACATTGTTAGTGCATACTCTAATGCTCTTATTGTCTACTCATTTGTATATTTCTTACCTGGGAAGAGGGGCCTGAGTTATCACGAGGCATGTCGTCCGCCTCGAGTGCTGGAGGTCCCGAAAGCTGGGATTTTTTGGTGTGTCCTTCTAGTAATTTGGCCTAGTCTCTCGGGGAGTGAGATCGGACGCCCGTGTGTATTGTTGCGCACGTAAAAAATCCCTTGGCAGTTGGAAATCAGGATCCTCGCCGGTGCTACGGAGGTCATTGACTGAGCTGAGATTCTTAGGACTCAGTTATAAGTTAAAAGTAAAACGGAGCACTTATGGGTTAATAACCTTGTGCCATGATGTTGATCCGTTTTTTTAACCAAACCAAATAATTCTTGTCCCTCATTCACATTTCTCAACTACCGTGACCTCAAGCACATGCCTGCCTTAACAAAAAGCGAGGAAAAGGAGAGCAATGAGAATAATAGGAAGAGAGAGGGCTATAATTTTTTTTTAAAGTTTCCAGTAACCATGAGTTGTTAACCTTTTGTCTCGGTACTATGGATATCGCAACCCTTCGGACTTGATAACATGATAGATACCGTAAATCTGGGAGAAATGTGGCTTTTCTGAGAACCCCTGGGGGTGAACCCGGACTAAAGCGTTAAATACCAAATTTATGTTACTACATTCATCCTGAAGTGAAGTTCTTCCTCATTTGCACATAAAACCACATTTCATGTTCTTCCATTCTGCAGTCACATTGTTCATCCATTGTCCATGTTTCTGCCGTCACATTGTTCATTCATTGTCCATGTTTCTGCCGTCACATTGTTCATTCACAGTCCATGTTTTTGCCGTCACAATGTTCATTCATTGTCCATGTTTCTGCCGTCACATTGTTTATCCATTGTCCATGTTTCTGCCGCCACATTGTTCATTCATTGTCCATGTTTCTGCCGTCACATTGTTCATTCATTGTCCATGTTTCTGCCGTCACATTGTTCATTCTTTGTCCATGTTTTTGCCGTCACATTGTTCATCCATTGTCCATGTTTCTGCCGTCACATTGTTCATTCATTGTCCATGTTTTTGCCGTCACATTGTTCATCCATTGTCCATGTTTCTGCCGTCACATTGTTCATTCATTGTCCATGTTTTTGCAGTCACATTGTTCATCCATTGTCCATGTTTCTGCCGTCACATTGTTCATTCATTGTCCATGTTTCTGCCGTCACATTGTTCATTCACAGTCCATGTTTTTGCCGTCACAATGTTCATTCATTGTCCATGTTTCTGCCGTCACATTGTTTATCCATTGTCCATATTTCTGCCGCCACATTGTTCATACATTGTCCATGTTTCTGCCGTCACATTGTTCATTCATTGTCCATGTTTCTGCCGTCACATTGTTCATTCTTTGTCCATGTTTTTGCCGTCACATTGTTCATCCATTGTCCATGTTTCTGCCGTCACATTGTTCATTCATTGTCCATGTTTTTGCCGTCACATTGTTCATCCATTGTCCATGTTTCTGCCGTCACATTGTTCATTCATTGTCTGTGTTTTTGCCGTCACATTGTTCACCCATTGTCCATGTTTTTGCCGTCACATTGTTCATCCATTGTCCATGTTTCTGCCGTCACATTGTTCATTCATTGTCCATGTTTCTGCCGTCACATTGTTCATCCTTTGTCCATGTTTCTGCCGTCACATTGTTCATTCATTGTCCGTGTTTTTGCCGTCACATTGTTCATCCATTGTCATGTTTCTGCCGTCACATTGTTCATTCGTTGTCCATGTTTCTGCCGTCACATTGTTCATTCATTGTCCATGTTTCTGCCGTCACATTGTTTATTCATTGTCCATGTTTCTGCCGTCACATTGTTCATTCTTTGTCCATGTTTTTGCCGTCACATTGTTCATCCATTGTCCATGTTTCTGCCGTCACATTGTTCATTCATTGTCCATGTTTTTGCCGTCACATTGTTCATCCATTGTCCATGTTTCTGCCGTCACATTGTTCATTCATTGTCCGTGTTTTTGCCGTCACATTGTTCATCCATTGTCCATGTTTTTGCCGTCACATTGTTCATCCATTGTCCATGTTTCTGCCGTCACATTGTTCATTTATTGTCCATGTTTCTGCCGTCACATTGTTCATCCTTTGTCCATGTTTCTGCCGTCACATTGTTCATTCATTGACCATGTTTTTGCCGTCACATTGTTCATCCATTGTCCATGTTTCTGCCGTCACATTATTCATTCGTTGTCCATGTTTCTGCCGTCACATTGTTCATCCATTGTCCATGTTTCTGCCGTCACATTGTTCATCCATTGTCCATGTTTTTGCCGTCACATTGTTCATCCATTGTCCATGTTTCTGCCGTCACATTGTTGATTCATTGTCCATGTTTCTGCCGTCACATTGTTCATCCATTGTCCATGTTTTTGCCGTCACATTGTTCATCCATTTTCCATGTTTCTGCCGTCACATTGTTCATTCATTGTCCATGTTTTTGCCGTCACATTGTTCATCCATTGTCCATGTTTCTGCCGTCACATTGTTCATCCATTGTCCATGTTTTTGCCGTCACATTGTTCATTCATTGTCCATGTTTCTGCCGTCACATTGTTCATCCATTGTCCATGTTTCTGCCGTCACATTGTTCCTCCATTGTCCATGTTTCTGCCGTCACATTGTTCATCCATTGTCCATGTTTCTGCCGTCACATTGTTCCTCCATTGTCCATGTTTCTGCCGTCACATTTTTCATTCATTGTCCGTGTTTTTGCCGTCACATTGTTCATCCATTGTCCATGTTTCTGCCGTCACATTGTTCATCCATTGTCCATGTTTCCACACCTGACTATTATTAGAAGTAAACTAACACTTGATAAATCCTAATTTTGAGTCATAAGTCAGATACGTAGGTCTTAGAAGCTGTGTCATAATAATGAAATTAACGATGTTTAAACAATTCTTATTATCTTTATTATTTCTGTCTCACATCTGGTAGCTCTAATAAAACAAACACAGAGACCTGTTCTCAAAGATCATAAATGTTCAAAGCCAAGTGAGTTTAGGACAAAATGAAAGCAGCTCACGCAAGTACAGGATACAATATGTAATGTGTCTCCTCCACACTCCCACTCTCTCATGCAGATTCAACACTGACTCTGTTGTCTAGGTGTTAGGTCACAGTTCATTCTAGCCAGACGGCACTTCTCTCCACGGCCACACAACTTTAAATGACGGTCAACAACAGCTGACGCATTTCACAGGTTTATTGTCAATGTAACACCAGCGACACGAATCAACAGATGAACTAACTTACGCCATTCGGTGAGTCTCTAGCCATGCGTCAGACGATGGACACTGGCATGTACACGACTGGTTCAACCAACATACCGTGTAACACAACTGCTGGCCTAAACGAACATTCAATAGCGCTGCCTGTCTTGTCGTTCAGCACTAACATTCATTCGACTCTGGTTCAGATCCACGTGTGCACTTCTCACTCTGGATTCACCTTCACAGATTCAGCTTCACATCCTTCCAATCTGGGGCCCAGTCACCGAATGACCACCTCATTCTCAATACCCCCTCCACCCCCCCCCCCCCCGAGAATCTCGCATTCACACGTGACTTACTCACTCTTGTCTTTTCACCATATCTCAGTGAAACCCATGCAATCAGGGACTTACCCAATTATGCCAGTCATACCCTGACGTTATCCCTATTTATAGCATCATTACACAATATAATGAGACGTACAAGGATAATTTATTACCAGTAATTTTGTCTCTTGTTTCTAGACAACCTTTTAGCAATTTTCTACAGCGGTCAACTGAAGATGTTTTTGCCGAGTATTTCCAGGATTTGCTTATATACCAGGCTATATATAATGGAAGAGAAGTTGAGCTGAAGACAATGATGGTATGTTTGTTATCTTGTGTGAAAGACTTCTTTCACTTGTCATTATGTTCGCCACCCAAATTTATTTTATTTTTCCGCCACTGCTTTATCTGACCATGTCACGCCACTCAGCCATATTGTTTTCATTAGCGGGTCTTCAAGTTTGTACCTTCTTCCTCTGCTTGTATTAATAATCAATAAATCAATAATCAATACTTATGCATTTTAATATTAAGTTGTACACACATGCCCTAATTGTAACTGACTCACAGAGCATGTTGAGAAATTTTTAGACAGGCATACTCCGTGCAGAGTGGCAAGCATCACTTCATAGATTCCGGGTAGTTAGCATCCTTTGGATATTTTCTTCACGGTATGCCGTTGTGTTGAGAAATGAGCTGTCAGACAGATTGGCTGACTCTGCACCACTTGGAGGTGAATTGATGTATGAAGAGTTAGATATTGTGGGGTCCTTTGGGAGAGAGTAAACCGTGTGGAGGCGCAGATAGATCATTACGGTCTAAAAAGAATAGGGCTGTGAGGAGTTACCAGGGTATCTGGCCTACGCTCAACACTCAGGGAAAGGATGATGCTGATATACAATCAGACGGTTACTGGTACCATCGGAATTGGAACTCTTCACTTGCTGCTGAAGATGGGGACTAAACACTTATGGGAGTGTCCCGAGTGCTGTGATGTCGATTCTCAATTCAACATTAAACATTCAAGTCTTACAGCAGTTACATTGGGGCACCAGACAACGTTTACCACTTAGCTCGTAGTACCGTGTGGCTGGGTTATGTATTGTGACTGTTTGTGCTATTTCAGTGTGTTTCCTTCACAAATAGAGTACATCTGCCTGAGAAAAGAAAAAAAAAAGAATAAGAAGGACTATGAAAACAAGAAGCATTTAACAAAGTGGAACCAACCAGTCATATCTGTCTGTCTTCTTCTTCGTCTCTTGTAAATTTCGGCTTTTTCGCAGTTAAACAGACGATAGGTAGCTTAGCTATGGAGCGCTCGGCTATTTGGTATGTTGTAACGTTGTAAAGTTTTAGGCTTTCAGTGACTTCTCTAGTCCATCTGCTACTAGTTCTTGATGTTTTTAGTTTCAAGGTGTACGCTTTCACTGACCTCATCGCAGTCATTCTCATTTAGTTGCCGAATAATTTCATCTATGAGTATCAATGAAATAAATGAGTATTGCAGTAAGTAAAATGAAACACACTCTACGAGTTGCTCTATCATATTTCTTCACGCCACTCTTTCCTGTAATTATTCGCTGTATACAAACTAGACCCAGAATGATTCCGCAAAAGAAATGGTGGACAGACACGATGACTAGCGGCACACGGCAGGGGAAATCATCATCAATAGTCACCTTTACAGAACGTTGCTCTCCTCACGGCGTGCCCGAAAGTCTGCCTGCCTCTAGCCAATTCTCTAGGACGATGTGCTTTCCATAGACAGTGCATCTTCAGTCTTGTATCTACCTTCGCGGTCGGCTTCTACTCGTTCCCTGCCATCTGTACCCTCCATCACCGTATCAATACTGACAGGACCAGAGCATCTAACCACCAACCCCTCCTCCCCCCAACCCCCTAATAGTACGATGATAAAGGCTGGTGACGTGATGCGTATTCCAGTGATCTTGTATTTACGTACATCGGAGCCTAGCTACCATCCAGAACCGACACAATCGGACCACACTATAACAAAGGTCGGATAGAATCATTGTGAGACTCAATCTAACATTTCACACATATCTCCATAATATGATTAACGCGTTCCTATTGCAGAAAGACAACTATAAGACCACTATGGTCACACGCGGAATATTGTCACATTTCAAGTCTATCCAAGCCTAAAAACTGTTTTCAGTACTTTTCGGCAAAGTAAAATACTTAGAATTTTAAAACAATAAATGATGGCGGTCTGACATGGAGGAAAGAAGCATTAGACAAAGAGACGGCGCAAATACCAGAACTTTAGCCACGAAAGTGGCGCAAATAAACAAGACCACAAATATTGCCGGAGACTGTTGGCAGCTTCGGCTTGCTAGCAGCAGGTTGAACGTGATTGAGTTTTTTTTTCTTTTTTCTCTAAAAGAAATTGGAATTGGAAACCATCACCGTTTCTCCAGACCACATGACATGGGCAATTGTAGAGAAAGTACTGATATCCTCAGTGTGTATGTCTGATATTTGATCTATGCTTGTTTAATATATACTTATGAAACACTAGGCTATTACATTGACTGCGCTTGTTTATAGTACACAGTTATTACCAGCTATATGCAACCTGCAAGAATTAATCAGAATTTTAATGCTATCAGTCCGGTCTGCAATGAGCTGTCTTGTGTAATGAGCTGCTGTGTTTGTACTAACTCTGCTTGCAATAAGTGGGTTGTATTCACTCGTTGTCTAGAAGATGATATGTGTAGTGAATGCTCTTAGCACACATTCTACGTTGACATAACTGGGACAAGCCGACACTGATTTAGCCGTACGGAACATCAGTTTAATTGACATCTCAGAGCTTACATCACGTCCAGTCGTTGTCCTAAGAAACAGCTTTCACACACCACATCACGCAGACTTCAACATACTGGTTTCTCACACAGTCACTGACCACAGTTTGCACAAATGTAGCTGGTTCATCTACTTGACATTATACAGACTGGCCTGGTTGGTCTTGGGTTCAAACTTCGTCGTCTGGTTTTCCGTTCACATCAAGCAATCTCACGTTGGCATTCTTACAATCAATCTCCCGTCCTTTCGCTCCGACATTTCAACACATACTAACTTGATCAAACCAGGGTCTGATCTTACTACGGGTTAGTTTCACGTGGCAACACGTGATGGTCCTTTACTTCCACGTGGCGACCTGTGGTCGCTATCATTGTGTTACACGTGATAACTCGTGGTCATCACCTATCTTGAAAACCTCGTTTAATCCGAGTATCTGGAATATCTTGGTATTTTGGTTAACCTTGGGCTTTCCCCCAAACCTTCCTAATCTGGGTGAAAATATCCCTCATTACACGGTCCCAGCTTCACGACAAACTGGTCACCCAGTAATCACTTCTTTCACGTCTCATTCTAAGCCATACAGTGATAATCATTGTCACATCTGCAGTGGCATGGTACAACCAAATAGCGACTTAACCCACCAAGAGACAAAAACATTAATACAATCTAGTATCCAAGAAAGGTGGCTGGATACCCCACACCAGATTTTCTCCCCAAGACTCACTTCATCGCCGCTCTAGAGAGGGACAGTGTATTATATTCAGACTAAGGACTGGGCACAACAGATTTCGTCAACATATGTTCACATTTTTCGGTGTAGGAAATACGGAGAGGTGTGACTGCAGCGTGTGACTGCTGAGCGTGGCAACACCGAAAATGCTGATGAGCGCAATGGCCTGCTCCAACCACACTGTCAACTGTACACGAGAGGATATGAAACTGCACGATAGCTTTCATAAAGGCTACCGGCCTCCTGATAGAAGTTTTCGGACAGAAGGATCGAAGAAGAAGTAGACCTATTGTCGGTCATTAAAATAAAAGCTGTGTTGTTGTGAGTGTCAGCGTTTGTGGGTCTGCGAGATAAGAACACAGTTTCATAATTCTAACGGGCTCGAAGTCAACTTCAGGCGATTTGAACGTAAAATTGACTAATAAACCACAGCAAGTCAACAGACGATTGGACTGGCTTGTGACGATCTAAAAAGCATGTATAATTTTTTGGGGGGCGGAAGGGGGTCGGGGGTCGGGGGGGGGGTGGGTGGGTGGAGTGGTTAAAAAACCGGCCACATTATTGTCTAATATCTTCCATAATCTGATGACAGACACTGGACACTCAGTACGGTCGCTGTCGGCAGTTTGATGGAGACCATGTCATCTCCAGAAACGAGGCCTGGCTGTCCAAGAAACATGGCAGCAAGTCAGGACTGTGGGTGGTTGCCAACATCCGACAAGAGAATTATGGGATTGTTGATGATGGCACGGCTGGTCTTAGAGTAGGTATTGCAGACAATACTCTGTGTGTGTGCGTGTGTGTGCGTGTGTGTGTGTGTGTGTGTGTGCGCGCGCATGTGCGTGTGTGTATGTGTGCGTGCGTGCGTGTGTGTGTGTGACAATAGCAGCACCACTAAACGAATAGAGTTCTGAAACAAGTTCTGCCTTTTGTTTCAAATGCTGTGCTGCAGGTTGTCTTTTTGTGTTGTTTTTGTATTTGTTTCATTGCTGTAAAACCCTTTCGCTGACTTTTTGTACGGCATGAACAATTTAGGGGCGCCGTTTACTTTGATGGTAAACAACAAACACAATTCAAACACATGCCTAGGTCTCTTTACATATATATATTTGTGCGTGTGTGTGTGTAGATATATATAATATAAACTAAAGATAGCTTTTCACACCTTTAGGAGCATCGGGCATATAGGAAGAGCACCCTATATTTTGACAGACTAATCGGCACTTGGTGGGTAATGTGGTCAGCATTACGCCGGCCGTCTTTACTTGCCCAGGACAGTAATCCTGGTACCCATTTTAGACTAGGACGACCTGCGACGCCGCATACCATGATACAAATCCACACAGCTAGCAGTAGGTTTCGATCGCAGTACGTTGGAATTACGAGCCGGACTCGCAACGCCCAAGCCACGGACGCCGCAAAAATATATAGGGCAGACCGGACCCTTCTCCTTGGTAGACAGCTGGTCAAGGAGTGGACATGCAGAGCACTGCTCTTCTAATCCCGCGGTTTTTGCAGCGTGCTTTGTTCTGAACATGTTAGTGCTACTTTTCCTTTAGAGAAAACAAGACAGGCTAAAAGATGGGTCGTGATTCATTGCAGGGCATGGTCTCTACCAGCTTTGTGCTATGACCAGATCTTTTCTTAACGAGGGCGAGTCTTGCTTGTGACACTTGTCATCGCCATAGGCGGTGATTCTCATGCCTCCCCATATCTTTGTATAACAGTATTGTCTAAAATGACGGCAAGGTGCAAACATACACACACTCATATATATATATACACATACACCTATATGTGTCATTGTGGAGAGAGATAAAGAATGAATAGGAGAGACGACCGAGAAAAAGGAAAGATGCTGACAGAAGGAGAATGAAAGACATAAAACAAGGGGGAGAGACGGTACAGAACCAGAGAAACATAAAGGGCAAGACAGGAAAGTCAAATATACATATATGAGGATATACAGATAAGCCTCTATTTAACGTGTGTGTGTGTGTGTGAGAGAGAGAGAGAGAGAGAGAGAGAGAGAGAGAGAGAGAGAGAGAGAGAGAGAGAGAGAAAGTAAACGAAAGAAACAAACAGAGATAGGTATACAGACGCATAGATAGATAAAATTAAATGTACAGAGACAGAAAAATAAACAAATCGAGACATACTGATAAACAGATCTGGTGTAAAAGCGTTCATGTATTTATCTCATTTCCCAGGTGCACATCTCTCAGTCCAAAGACGTTGCCCTGGTCGACTCCCACGGAATTGTGATCACGCCCGGCACGTCAACCAGGATTTCAGTCAAGCCACACAAGGTAACACCTCCTATGTTCATACACTGGTACTGCGATATACCTCCTTAATCCGTCGCAAAGCCTTGAACGTATACCAAACGTAATGTATACCAAACGTAACCTACACCAAACCGAGCCTATTCCTAACGTAACATACACCAAACATAATTATACCAGACGTAAGCTAAACCAAACTTAACGTATACCAAAGGTAACCTATAGCCAACTTAACGTATATCAAACTAAACATTTACCAAACTTGACGTATAACAAACTTATCGTATACCAAACGTAATGTATACCAAAGGTAATGTATACCAAACGTAACTTATACCAAACTTAACGTATACCAAACGTAACCTATATTAACTTTAGGGTATACCACATGTAAGCTATACTAAACGTGAGCTATACTAAACGTAACCTATACCGAACGTAACCTATGCCAAACGTTACCTATACCAAACGTAACCTATACCAAACGTAATTTATACCGAACGTAGTCTACACCAAACTCAACGTATACCAAACTAACCTATACCAACTTTAGGGTGTACCATACGTAAGCTTTATTAAACGTGAGCTTTACCAAACTTAACCTATAACAAACGTAACCTATACCAAACGTAACCTACACCAAACGTAACCTATAACAAACGTTACCTATGCCAAACGTAAGCTATACCAAACATAAGCTATACCAAACGTAACCTTTACTAAACGTAACCATTACCAATTTTGAGTTAGTTGCGTATCCTTTACAGGACGTTGCAGAACCAACGCCAACAGCCCCTGGCTGTTGTGTGGTTTCTCTAGGCAAATTGCATCCAGTAGTTTGCCATTGCTTTCTAACCTTTACCAATGTAGGTGTTAAAAAGGGACGGAGAAAGAATGCAGCCGCCCTCCCTGACCTCTTTTTGCATTTCAAACCATTTTGATGTTTCACCAGCTACTCTGACTGCTGCTTGTTGTTCATTGTAAAGAGATTCCATTAAGTGCACCAAATGTTTTGGAAATCCAATTTCCTCTCATTATATGCCACAGTTTATGGTGTAGTCTATAACACAAGTTTGAAGATCTATCGTGTATTCTAGACACTTCTCTAAAATGATTCTCGTATTGAAAACTTGGTATCTTCTTCATCTGTCCCGTCAAAAACCCGCTTGTTCTTCTTGTTTTTCATATTCCAATTTATTCTCGATTCCCCTGAAGATGATAGGCAGGATTTTGATGGCATGACTAATTAGAGTTATAGTGCGATAATTGTTACATAATTTGAGTGGTTTTTTTTTTTTTTCGGAAGGAGGCTTACAATTTTTTTAAATTTTTATGAATGTCTTGTACCAGTCAGCCTGAACAGGTATAATGAAATACCCAAACACAAACAATAAATGATCAGTGGGATATTCTAAGAGAGCATATCCATCAAACACGCAAAGAGATTTTACCAGAAAGAAGACAAATAGCTAAACAGAAATGGATGAACCAAGAAATTTTAAAGTTAATGGGTGACAGAAAGCAGCGGATAAATGACAAAGAAGAATATGACAAGATAAAAAAAAAAAGAAATAAGGCATAAGTGTATACTAGCAAAAAAAAAAAAAAAAAAAAAAAAACAAACAAACAAGAGTGGCTAAAAGAACAATGCAATAAAATTGAACACAGTCCTGTTAAAGATGCAAAAAGTGTGCATAAACAATTTAACGGTCTAACTAGAAGAAAGATACGAGTAAACACAGGATGATGGAAATCAAAAGCAGGAGAGATCTTAATGGAGGAAAATAACTAGATGTAATGAATACATAAGAGAGTTATATATTGGAAAGAGAGCAGAATTACCAGAAGAAAGAAATCTTTAAGGTCCGTCTATACTAAAGGAGCAAGTTAGGAATGCTATTAAACATATGAAGAAAGGAAAGTCGACTGGGCCAGATGAAATTTCAGTAGAAGAATTAGAACTACTGAGGAAATTTGGGGTAGAAATATTAACTAAACTGTTGAATGACATTTATAACACTGGGTACATGCCAAGTGATATGATGAAATCTGTATTTATTGCGTTACCCAAAAGACCAGGAGCAATTAAGTGTGAAGAATTTCGAACAATCAACTTAATAAATCATGCCACTAAATTACTACTTACAATTATAATGAAAAGAACCACCAAAAAAAAAAATGAAAATGAGTGAAAAGCAGTATGGGTTTATGGAAGGTAAAGGGACAAGTAATACAACATACATATTACAAACACTGACAGAAAGATCAATGGACATACAAAAGGAATGATATTTGTGCTTTATAGATTATACCACAGCATTTGACAAAGTTAAACATGAAGAAATGATAAAAATGTTGGAAGACATCAATGAAGACGGGAAAGATAAAAAAATAATTAAAAACATTTACTGGAACCAAGTAGCAGCAATGAAAGTGGGAAACAGATTGGCTACATTTGAACAAATAAAACAGGGAGTAAGACAAGGATCTGTTTTATCCCCAGACTTTTTCTCTCTATATAGTGAAATAATTTTTAGGGAAATTAAAGAGAATGCAGGAGTAAGAGTTGAGGGATACAATATAAACAATTTGCGTTATGCAGACGATACAGTTCTGATAGCTGACAATGCAACTCATTTACAACAACTGCTGGATATTGTGGGGATGGAGAGTGCTAAGAAAGGACATTCATTGAATATAACTACCACCACCACCACCACCACCACCATTCCCATCACCACCCCCACCACCACCTTCCCCACCACCGCCACCCCCACAACCACTACCACCACCACCACCATCCTAACCACCACCACCTTCCCCACTACTACCACCACCACAACCACTACCACCACCAGCATCCTAACCACCACCACCACCACTACCACCGCCACAACCACTACCACCACAACCACCATCCTAACCACCACGACCACCTTCCCCACCACTACCACCACCACAACCACTACCACCACCACCACCACCATCCTAACCACCACCACCTTCCCCACCACTACCACCACCACTACCACCACCACAACCACTACCTCTACCACCACCACCATCCTAACCACCACCACCTTCCCCACCACCACCAAAACCACTACCACCACCCTAACCACCACCACCTTCCCCACCACCACCATCCTAACCACCACCACCACCACCTTCCCCACCACCACCACAACCACTACCACCACCACCACCTTCCCCACCACTACCACCACCACCCCCACAACCACTACCACTACTACTACCACCACCACCACCCTAACCACCACCACCACCCCACAACAAATACCACCACCACCACCCTAACCACCACCACCTTCATAACCACTACCACCACCACCACTACCACCACCACTATCCTAACCACCACCACCTTCCTAACCCCTACCACCACAACCACTACCACCACCATCCATCCTAACCACCACCACCCCCACTACCACCACCACACGCTGTATTATTATGCGAACGTAACAAATAAATTGTATGGGTAGCTCAAAACACAGTTTCTAGGCCCATGTTTTCGGGTTTACAAAATAATAACCATTGACACTGGCTGTTCTGTTTCTTGCCAGATCTCGTTTTTACCACACCCCTACAAGTCTTTCGGATCGGAGTATTGCACCGATGCTGATCCCGACAGCCCCAGGCTGCTTCCCAAAATGGTGAATTCAACGTTCTACAGTTTTGAAAAATGCCAGAGTCAGTGTGTGGTGTACAGGGCAAGCGTGGAGTGTGGCTGCTTCATCCCAGAGTTAGGTAATGTGTACCCTTGTTAACATTCAATATCTTATTTCCCTCCGTTTAAAAATACTGTGCGTGTGTGTGTATGTGTGTATGTGTGTGTGCCCACCGATACTACTACAATCACCACCATCAATCAACAGCTACAGCAACAGAATCCACGGTTTCAGCAACAGAATCTACTGCTAGAGCAACAGAATTCACTGCTACAGCAACAGAATCAACAAACAGCGTTACAACAGGTAAACGTGGTGTTTCCAAATTCCAAATGAGCAGAGAGTTATACATTGTATCGAAGAACCAACTTATTAAAAAGAAAAAAAAACGCAGAGAGGAAAATTTATTGCACCGGGAGAAACGTGGTCAGCATTGACGTACAGGAGGCTCTCACACGAGCTGGTTACAACTGAGGAGATAAAAACAAACGGGCGGGCCGGGGGGGGGGGGGGGGGGGGTGTTTGTCAAGGGATACCAGATTAATCGCTAAGTATGCGGTCTTAGTGGGGTTCAATTCCACTCACTCATTTATCATTGGGCGCAGTATCACTATTGTGCTCTTAACCTAGGATTATGTCCCTTGGAAACACCGCGCCCCCCCCTTTTTTTTTTGGCCTAGGGGACAGGGGGGGGGGGGGGGGGGGGAGAGTGAATTCTGGAAGTTTAGCTGGTTTCTCTGTTTCGACGGGCCTCGGCATCAGCCTATAGAAATGCATTCGCATTATAGTTGGAATGTGATCAGTTCCGATAATAATTATTATTGTTTTTTTTTCTCTCTCTCTCAGTGATCCCAGGACTGAAGATGTGCACAATGTATGAATACATGTATGGATGTTACTCACAGGCTTCAAGTTAGTAAACAGTTTCTTTTATGTTGATGCCAATCAGAAGCTGGAGAAAAAAAAAACCAATAACAAGTCATATACGAAAAGCTATAGACAGTTGTAGCAATAATAGAATCTTGTTTTAGTTTTATATGGTACTGATATTTATAAGTAAAAAAAAAAAAAAAAAAGGAGCTAGCAAAGGGAAGCAGTCCGGAATAAATTGCTCATTTAGGTAACGGAAGTGAGAAGCGGCTGGCCGAACTGCTAGAAGTCTGAGCTCTCAACCTGGAGACACGGGGTTCAAATCCTCGGTAAAGCTAGTGATTTATTTTTTTCTGTCTGGGAGCAAAATAATATCCTTACCTGCACAGTCGTGGCAACAGCACTAGCCATGCGGACCGTAAATTCTCAGGCTCAAAGACCCCATTCCTGCCTACACTGCAAAAATGGTAAAGTAAAGGCAGTTTTGTTGTTGTTTTGGTGACAGAAATTTGTATGTTGCCAGCGACCCAATCTGCTCGTTCATTCCATCATAACCCAGAGTGTCCTGGCAAAAAAAATGAAACTCATTCACGTCACCGAGATTTCCTCAGAGACGGTAACCTTAGTCTTCGATCCCATCATGTCTCGATCTGTTTAATCATGCTCATGGAATCAGAAAGAACGCATAGGACAAATCTGCACCTCAACCCAGGTAATCCCTTTGGCACTGCCATCACCTCCAAAGTCAGACTACTTGTAGTGAAAGCAAAAGCACCGGTATCTTCCTTTATAGTTTTCTCTCCAACCAGAAACGTGAAATCTTATAAGCTTTGCCCCTGTCGCAGGAGGGGTTGATCGGTGTAAATAACTGTACCTTCATCAGTCAAATTCTCAAGGATAATTTCTCGAACTTTGGCCTCCATCACTAAGGGGATTTTGTTGACTGCATCTTGGATGCCCACATGGTGACAGAACAAAGATAGTGATTTAAAATTTCTCACAAACATTAGAGTTTGAAAAAAAAATTCGTAGAGAGAAAAATGACAAAAAGACACAATATCTTTTGGAGAGTAAACATTATCTAAAGCCTAGGAAATGTCAAGCAGGGTAATCCTGGACAAGTTACGAGGTGCCAATGTTACAACAAGCAAGAAATGAACAGGCAGAGTTCCTACAAAACATATCTGACGCTGATCAAAAAGCCAAGATACACCTGGTAGAATAAAGCATCAGTTTGAAAATTGCTAGTTTGGGAAGTTTATGGACACTGAAGACTTATTTGGCAACATTGACAGGGTCTGTCTTTGGAAATCAGAGTAGCACTATAAGATCAATCGATGGCCATTATCTCTTCCCATACATGGCATTATGTTAAAAAAAACAAAACAAAAACCAATTTGTTCTACACATGGATTACAGTGCCGAACTGATTCTGCCCAATTTTTTCTGTTGCTCAACCCACTATATTTCATCTCTTGCTTTGACTAATTCTGTAGCGTAATTGTATTATTTTAACCTCACCAGAGCGAGAGAAAGTTACTTTATATCGGATATTCTTTAGGATAAGAAGCGGCATAGAAACAACCACTTGGTACTGATACAATCCTTTCAATTCAATTCCACTCTTTCGGTCTTATTGGGCATATAGGGATAGATCTATATTTTATAGACCGATCATCACTCGGTGGGTGATGTGGTCAACATCACACCGGCTGCCTTTACTTCCCACTTCTTTACCTGGTACCCATTTAGGGCTGGGTCGGCCTGGGAGCCGGTGTCATTTTCGAAAAAAAAAAGAAATTCAGCTCAGTTCAGATTTGAACCGACGACCTTCGGACCCGAAGACAATCATCTAGCCGCTATATCACAAGGTGGTGCTTAACGAGCTAAAATAATGAAGGTAATTGACATCTGCATAGTTATTTATGAGAGAGAGAGAGAGAGAGAGAGAGAGAGAGAGAGAGAGAGAGAGAGAGAGAGAGAGAGAGAGAGAGAACACAGTAACATATATGCTTTTTTTTAAAAGACTGTAACAGGGATTCAGAAATTGGCTTTTGTTACATGTATTATTGTTCCTAACTATAGACAAAATGAGGAAGACGGCGATAACTACTATCTCAATTAGAGTTCAATTTACTGTAACTGAAGTTAAAGGAGCTGTTGTCTGATTACACATGGTCCCTGTCTATCTATCTTTCTTCTTTTACCCCACCATGACATTACACAAGCGATAAACACCCGATGACACAAAGTGCCACCATGCGGATGTGGATCACCCGTGAAGAAGTCCCGGAAACCGCGTTCAGCCATTAAAGTAAAAAGTAAAGTTCCCTTTTCACGCCTTTCGGCGCATCGGGCATATGGGCAGAGCGTCCCATATTTTTAAAGACCATCAGCACTCTGTGGGTAATGTGGTCAGCATTACGCCGGCTGTCTTTACTTTCCTAGGACAGCCCATCCTGGTACCCATTTAGGCTGGGTCGACCTGCGACGTCCCATACCACGACAAAAATCCACGCAGCCTGAAGTGGGTTTCGATCGCGGTGTGCTGGCTTACGAGTCGGACTTGCAACGCCTTATTTATCGCCGGACTATTTAGCGGCCCCTGGCAAGAGCCAGAGTAGGGCTTCAAATAACGAAAAATTGCATCTCAGAAAGGGATGACAAAAATATGTTTGGCTCATGTCTGACTGAGGAAGCTAGATACAGGAGTAAAGAAACATGTCTAACTGGAAGTCACAACAATTAAATTAGGTTTCACCGTGTGAATTGGAGCTCTGAGAGGGCTGTGCCCGCCCTCCTAATTTTGTGTTTAGAGGGGGGGGGGCGTTGGCCGGAGTTGCTCTACAAACTATACACAGAAGCTCTCTTTTTTCGGTAATATTTGAATGCATTTGATATTTGTTCGGTTTTTATATTTACTTATCACTGTATGTGTGTGTGTATATATATATATATGTATATATGTATATAAATACACACACACACATATATATACACATTCACAGACATCACACACACACACACACACACATATATATATATATATATATATATATATATATATATATATATATATATATATATATATTCACAGACACCATACACACACACATATATATATATATACACACACAAAAACATAATATTACACACTTAAACTTGGCTTAGGTGACATGTAGCCTTCCTCTCCTCCTCCTTTTTTTTTTTTTTTCTCAACCCAATGTTTTCTTTGTGTCGGTAAAATAACTGTACTTCCATGTTTGTAGAACGTATACAGATGGAAGTGTCCAGCCTGTGTGACTGTCCGAGACCGTGCAGGTTCGTCCATTATGATACGACCCTGTCCTCATCACAGTTTCCATCCCGCGTTACCCGAGACGCCATCATGAAACTCTTCAACATCACCGACCCGAATGACATGACGTAAGCAACTGTAAATTATGTGTGGCCAATCGGTTTCTTTAAATACAGCTTTTTTTCTGTAGTGAATATAAGATTTCTAACTTTAATTAAAAGAGAAAGGATTTAAAAAACAAACAATATAAGGACAGAAGTTTTCACGGAACCAGTGCTAGACTACATCAAGAGACAGCAGTTCAAATGGTTTGGACATGTGTCGGGACTACCACCAGATAGTGCACCACAGAGAGTCCAGTCAACTAGACATAATGGAAACAGACCTAGACGTTGATCACACAAATTAGGGACAGATGCAGTATCTGAAGCCATAAATACCAGTATCTACGTAGCACAGTTCAAGGCTTACGCCCGGCGTCTCATCAAAATCTGACGCTAGAAGGCAGAAGCAGGATAGAGAAGAAAAGAAGATATATGACGTACAACTGGTATAATGTCATCCAGGATATGTCTGCAGTATTCAGACGTGTTGTGTCTATCGTGTAACGATAAAGCCCAACAGTCTATGCTTGCATTATTGAGTGCACCTTAGCAACAGAATCAGCCTTATTCTACGTACATTTTAAGCCCGAATAACTGCCTACAATGCCTAAGAACATATCCATATAATGATTTGCCTTAAATTTAAGCATCGAAAAACTCCAATTCAACAACTACTACATTCTACCACCCATTCTACTACTACTACATTCTACCACCCATTCTACTACTACTACATTCTACCACCCATTCTACTACTACTACATTCTACCACCCATTCTACTACTACTACATTCTACTACTACTACATTCTACCACCCATTCTACTACTACTACATTCTACCACCCATTCTACTACTACTACATTCTACCACCCATTCTACTACTACTACATTCTACCACCCATTCTACTACTACTACATTCTACCACCCATTCTACTACTACTACTACATTCTACCACCCATTCTACTACTACTACATTCTACCACCCATTCTACTACTACTACATTCTACCACCCATTCTACTACTACTACATTCTGCCACCCATTCTACTACTACTACATTCTGCCACCCATTCTACTACTACTACATTCTGCTACCCATTCTACTACTACTACATTCTACCACCCATTCTACTACTACTACATTCTACCACCCATTCTACTACTACTACATTCTACCACCCATTCTACTACTACTACATTCTACCACCCATTCTACTACTACTACATTCTACCACCCATTCTACTACTACTACATTCTACCACCCATTCTACTACTACTACATTCTACCACCCATTCTACTACTACTACATTCTACCACCCATTCTACTACTACTACATTCTACTCACCATTCTACTACTACTACTACATTCTACTGCCCATTCTACTACTACTACATTCTACCACCCATTCTACTACTATCCTACATTCTATTCCCATTCTACTACTACCAGATTTTGCTGTGGGGGCAGTTCTGCTGAATGTGCTCATGTGTTTAGAGTGTGATTTGACAGGGACTCGAGTCGTGCAACTTGGGCTCAAGTCCAACTTAAGTCACACAATTAATGACTTCCGACTGGACTTGGCGTTTTGTCCAGCGACTCGACTTGCTACTTGTAGCTTCGACGGCTTGGTACGACTCGTTCTCCGTGGCCGGACACTGTGAGGCAGGTTTGGGGATCTACGTCACAGTTTAAAACGTCTGCAGATAAAACAGGACAGAACAAATTCCAATTTCATTTATTCTGTTTTCACATTCCACTTCTGTTAATTTTTTTTTTTTTTAATGTATAGTTTAGGAATTTTTCACAATGCCATTTTCAACAAGGTAGATTTTGTCGATAAACGAACTATTCTGCTGCGACAAAGTTAATATTAGGTACAAGAGGTGACCCAAAATCCTACTCCTACTTGTAGATAGGGATACAGATACTCCCTTGTTCCAGACGAAGAAGAGTTCCTAAAATAATATATACAATTATTGACAGTTGTTAAAAGCAGTTTCTGTAATAAATATATCCCAGACCATATAGGGCACAGTCAGAAGACTGACCCCTATTTCAATATTTCCTACATTTTAGGGAGAATTTGGTGGAGGTACAAGTGTATTTTGATTCACCGTTAGTGTGGACGGAACGACATGAACCTGAGTTCACAATTCATAGTTTCATGGGTAAGTTGATTGTTCATAAATATCGTCTGGGTAAACAAAAGGCTCTTTTTACGTAATGGGCTCTTCAGGCATCTGATGCTAGATTCATATTTGTTTAGGCTGTTAGGCACTCCTCGATAGGTGATGTTGTCAGTATCGTATTTGTCGCCTTTACTTCCCGTGTCATTAGAACATTATTACTCTTCCTGGTTATTTTTAGTGAAAGCTGAAAAAATTTGGTCATATCAAGCGCCACGACGGATTGGAGAAAATGATAGCAGACGGCAAGGTACCAGGATGGAGGGGCAGGGGCCGACCGACACGAAGAAAGACACAGGATATAAGTGATTCCTTGAATGTGAAAGTTCATGAGGCTGGAGAACTGGCGAGAGACCGAGTTTCTTACAGGCAGACTGCGATGAGAGCGACGTTCTGCAAAGGGCCTGCTACATGATGATGATGATGGGGAGGGGGGGGTGAGTGGTATGGGAA
The DNA here is from genome assembly GCA_905116865.2 of Candidula unifasciata. Taxonomy (NCBI): domain Eukaryota; kingdom Metazoa; phylum Mollusca; class Gastropoda; order Stylommatophora; family Geomitridae; genus Candidula; species Candidula unifasciata. The sequence goes on along the minus strand of CAJHNH020000951.1, from coordinate 167,360 downwards.
TAGGCCCAGTGCTCCTTCTTTACAAGCATGTCTTACAAGGCGACTAATTAAGGGATGTTTCCTTTCAAGTGAGAATGCATCTGCTTGAGAGTCTAGGGACCAACAGCCTACATATAACTAAGCCAGATCTGTAGAACGAATTCGCACGTAAAACTCAAGTTTTGGAACAAGCCCAAAGTCCAGAAGTGGGCGAACAACCAAGACTTTACACCAGAGAAGATCATATGTGACTCAGAGAGCCACTTTTCGCCTGTGATTGAACAGGAGCAAATCCCACAAATCTCATTCAACTGTATCACACAAATGATGGCACTTGGTAGTTATAGAATAAAATGCTGTTTTTGTGATCATTAAAATGTATTTGCACTGAAAACCACAGGGATATAGAAATAAAGACCAGCTAAAACCGCAGACAAAGAGCTAGAGAGCTGTTAAAGACGATATGAGGGTGGGGGTGGGGGGGGGGGGGGGTGGGGGGCAAGGGTAAGCTGCATGCAAAAGCGAAGGATAGAACGGCGTGGCGTGAGTTGCTTAAGGGATATGAGGAGGAGGAGGAGGAGGAGGAGAGGAAGAGGAGGATGAGGATGAGAAGAAGAAGAAGAAGAAGAAGACGAGGTATTAACATAGGTAGGTGTGTAGTTGTACCCCACCAGGACATCACACAAGCGACAAACATCCGGTGACACAAAGTGGAGAGGTCACGGAAATCCCTTTCAGTCGTTTAGCTATTTATATGGATAGACCATGTTGATGCCCCGGCTATATTCAGGCACCCGGCAGAAGCCAGGACAGGGCTTCAAACAAACAGTTGCATCCCACATAAGGACGACTGTTAGTAGATAAAAATGTATCATTAATTTCCTAGTGCCCAACTTAGGACGGGCCAGCAAGCTGGCAGGTTAATTATTTAAAACAAAAAACTCGACATTGTACAGATTCGAACCATTGACCATCAGTCTGATAGCCAAACAACTAACCACTGCACTACCGCAGCTCCAATCTCAATAAATAACACCTGTTTGAAGTTGCTAAACTATAACTTACTAAAAAACTGAAACATTTTTATTGTCATCTTGAATCAATCTTGAATGTTTTTATTGTCTCCCTTTGTACTAAACCAAGACGGTAAAAGCAAAGGACCCTTTCCCACGCCTTTGGGCGTATTGGGCTAGACTTTAATTGTATAGACCATACAGCACTTGATGTGTTTAGCAGCACGCCGACCACCTTTACTTCCTAGGCCTTTACCCGGAGCCTATTTAAAGCTATATTGGTTACAAAATATGGGACGTAAACGGGTAAATTAATCTTATCAATTGCTGTGTCTTAGTAATTACAATGAGCTTTATATCTTTCATCACATAGACATGTTAACCTCGTCATTCCCTTGTAGGATGCAATTTGATGTTATTTTGAAGCTCCACCCTGGCTTTTGCCAGAGGCCTCAATATAACCGGTCCTGAAATATGGCATAACGGCTGAACGGGGTTTCCGGGACCTCTCCACGGGTGATCATCATCATAGGTATGGTAGCATTTTGAGTTACGTGTGTTTGTCGCTTGTGTGATGCATTGATGGGGTACAACTTACATACACATAGACATAACTACCGATAAAGGTAGTCGCCTAGGAGAAACTGTCTTTGTAGTGTGACGGTGTAGGTCTTTCCGTATCTGGCTACGACATAACAGGCTAGGTCATCAGTTCCCTTTATCATCGGTTCCCCCTAAACCTCGAATTTTCCTAGAAAATGAGGGGAATTGTTTGTATTCATATCGATGTGCTAAAAAAAACACTATGATAATTGATAATTTGAATCACTTTAATGTTTCCGAAAAAATGATTGTATGATCCTTTTCAGGCTCATTAGGAGGTCAAATGGGCATATGCCTGGGAGCAAGCCTGGTCACTTTGCTGGAGTTCTGGGAGCTCATCGTGAGAACCGTTGTCATTTCTGTGAGACGACTAAGGAGGTCTTGCCTGAACCGTGCTCTAGAAACCAAAGACAGTTTCTGAGACCTCTACTGTGTTGTTCTGCGAGGAATTACTACATTAGTTTAGTTTAGACGATGGATCAATATCATGGCCCAAGGGTAGTAACCCATAAGTGCTCCGTTCTATTTTTGACTCAAGCCTGAATCTCAGCGCAGCGCACGAACTCGTAACATCGGCGGAGATCCTTAAATACCTTGGCTATATTTTTTTTTCGAATTTTTTTCCAGTGTTGACTCTTTTTCGATTTTCAACCGCCAAGGCTTTCTATTTTTTTTTAAATTCGCAACAATACACACGAGCGTCCGATCGTACTACCTCGAGAAAAGGGGAAATTACTAGAAGTCCATGTGAAAAAAATCCCAGCCTTCACCGAGGCTTGAGCCCGTGACCTCCAGCACTCGAGGCTAACGCCATACCTCGAGACCACGCAGCCCTCCCACGGAATTGCTATACTGATCTTTTTGACTGTTTAAGAATTTAATGTTATGTTGTTGCTTTAGTGTCATTAGAGTTTGAGCCCTATGCAAACCAGTTATGGGTCCTATGCAAACCAGTGTGCTGGGGCCCCTGCGACAATCACTCACAATAGTGAAAAGTAAACGGGCTATATTATCAAACATTTACACAGATTGGTATCGGGCCCCAATCTCATGGGGCCCACAGGTAAGTGCCCAGCGAGCCCATGCCCCAAGACGACCCTGACTGCTGTCTCTGCTGTCTGATCTATCGTTTATTGTGTTTGTTTTTGTTTGCTTGGACAGATCTGCCTCAGTAGCGTACTGGATGATTTACATTCCGCCGTGATTTTGTTCTGGTAAAGCGTAGCATGTTGATCATTTCTTCGCTTTGCCGCGAGTGCTGTGATGTCAAATCTTGACTCAACTCAAATCACTTCTTCTCTCTTTTATGCCCAATATTTTACTGTGTTTTTCTTTATTCAAAATTGTATTCTGTATTTTTGCACATCTTCCGTATTTGCCATGTCCAGAATTTTTCTGTACCTTGTTTGTACCCAGTTATATTCCTGTATTATCTGTGTTCAACATTTTACTGAATGTTTGGGCTAATTTGGTCCGCCATTGTGATGAGTGGGGGAATGGGGTGGTGGGTGGGGGAGGAAGGAGGGGGAAAAGGGGTTGGGGGGGGGTGTATTTTCGATGTCCAACAATTTATGGAGTTTTGGTCCATTATGCTCCGATATTTTCTATGTCCAACATTTTGTGTTGTTTTGGTACAATATGTTCTTGTATTTTCTAAATCCAAAAATTTACAGTATCATTTTGTCGAATATGTTTTTGTATTTTTTATGTCAAAAATTTACGATATGTTTTTTGTTGTTGTTGTTTTTTGCTCAAATATGTCTCTGTATTTTCTATCTCCAACATATTACGTTACTGATATCCAATGTGTTCCAGTATTTTCTATGTTCAACATTATACTGTATTTTTATGCTTAAGATTTTACTCGATTTTCTCTTCAGACAATAGTTTGTCATTTCCTATGCCCAGCATTGTAAAATATCTGCGTATGTCCAACATTTTACTGTGACCTTTTTAATCCAATATTTTACTGTGTAATTTGTTATCCAACATTCTACTGTGTAATTTTTTTATCCAACATTTTACGGTGTAATTTTTTATCAAACATTATTACTATATATTTCTCCAACATTTTAAGATTTTTGTGTGTGTCCATTTTTGTCCATTTTACGGTATTTTATTATATTAATGACCAATATTTTACTGTTGGTTTTGTTAAATGCCCAGCATTTAGTGTAATCGTTATGTCCAACTTTCTACTGTAACCCCCCCCCCCCCCCCCCAATTATTTTCTACCGTTTACTGATTACTGTTCCTAAAACCATGTTCATTGTTATAAATTCTGCAATAAGTCAAGTGGAGTATTTACTGTTTGTGTAAAACTGGCTGTCTGGTGCCGTTGCTTCGGTCACTCTCTAAGATGATTATTGTAACGCTACTATAGACTGAGATGTATTACAGTGGTCTTCATCTGGCAAATGTAAACTGTCACTTTCATTGCACGCGCGCGCACACGCACACACACCCAACTCTGCTGGTCTGCACCCTTAGACCGCGCAGGGTGTTTCCTTTGAAGTCAAGGTAATCTGCTGAGAGGCAAGGAACCAACAGTCTGCACACAAACAAGCCAGGTCTATAAAACGGATCTGCAAGCAAAATTCGATCCCTAGAACAAGACCTAAGTCCAGAAGTGGACGAACAACCACTTTCCACCGCAGTTTACAACCGGTGAACACGAAGATGCTCCATGTGTGGGTTCCAGGATCCCACTTATAGACGGGGAGATAGACCCACGGTCCCAACAAGCATGTCCTACAAGTTGAATAAACAGGAGTTTGCTGAAATCGTATGTGCTTGGCCGAAGAATCGCGTAGAATCTGCTGAGGGGGCAACGACATCACAGTACCGAGAGGGAGAACTAAATATATGAATGGCAGAATCACTCAGGATTTAAATATTCGTTTGGAGGTAGGATGTTCCGTTGCCAAGGAACTGCTGTTTCTGATGTACGGAAGTGAATCGTGGACAATCAGTAGATGAGCGAAAGACTACACAACAGCCGCTGAGATGCCGTTTTATAGAATCATTGAATCGTAGACAAATGAAAAGAGTAAAAAGATGTCTTGACAGAAGTTAACTTACTAAGAGAACTGACTGCGTGTATTGGAAATAGACAATCTATATCATGTAGTCTGTGTCTGTGTCTGTCTGTCTGTCTCTGTCTCTCTCTCTGTCTCTCTTTCTCTGTCTCTCTCTGTCTCTCTCTCTGTCTCTCTCTCTGTCTCTCTCTCTATCTCTCTCTGTGTCTCTCTCGCTCTCTCTGTCTCTCTCTGTCTCTCTCTCTCTATCTCTCTTTCTGTCTCTCTCTCTGTGTCTCTTCCTCTATATCTCTCTCTATCTCTCTCTCTATCTTTTCTCTCTATCTCTCTCTCTCTCTATCTATTTTACACACACACACACACAGAGGAAGAGGAAGAGAGGAAAACTGGAGTATATCGTGTCAAAGGGAAAGCTGGCGGGAAAGAGAGGCTAAAGAAGACCAACAAAGACAATGCTGGACAATTCGTGGAAACATGTATGTCATAAAAGATTGACAGTGCACGAGACAGGAGGCTGCAGCTACTCATTACTCCCAACGCCACCCGACGTGGACGATAAAACCTTTTCAAGGCAGTGAAATTAGGTTAAAGTAACAGAAAAGGGCCTTTTCCACGCCTTCAGTCGTATGGGCATATAGGGCTAGACCTATATTGTGTAAACCTATCCACACACGGTTTGTTATGTGGCGAACATCTCACCGAGGGTATTTACCACACAGGACTTCAACTACCACTCAATAAGACTGGGTCGACTGAGGGGGCCAATGGAAATTTGAATGAAATTTTTTTTTTTTTTAATTGTTTGTGGCTCCTTTCGGATTTGAATCCATGACCAAGGGATCGACAGGCGAGCGTCTAGCCGCGACACCACAGAAACAATCTGTCTCAACATTCTTTGGAATGCTAGAAAGAATGAATAAAACGAGCAATGTCCGCCAATCATAAGAAGAGAACATCCTTGTTGCCACGAATCTTCATGAGTCTAGCTAGATTCGTCACCCTACTACTGAGTTAAGTGCATGGCGCGACACTGTGAGTTAGGTATGTGGGACAGTGAAGGAAATTATGTGTGGTTTTCGGTCGTACAGGAGCAACTCGGAGCTCAGGGAACAACTATAGGCTGACCCGTTTGCTATGAAGTCGAAACTGCGATCACCTGATTCTGGACTCTTTGAAAACCTATTCCTATGAAACTGGGCACACATTTAGTGAATATGATTTCAAACCAGCAGTATTTGCCCAGATACAGGTTAAAGTAGTAGATATGGTTGATCAGCAGAACTGTTATAAGAGGCACTTCTCATTAAAACCAAACAGTTTAAGGTGGAAAAGTTCCTTTCTACTCAGGACACTAATATTTGAACTGACGATACGCACGAGGCTTGTTCACATACTGCAAATCTGTTTTCTTTCTTCAGTGAATTATAACATACGTGGATACCATATGTAAGGAAACGAACTTTAATCATGAAGAAGATATACATAATTACTATTCGTTGACGACCAGGTAAGTAAGTAAAGTAAAGGACCCTTTTCCACGCCTTTAGGCGTATAGGGCATATAGGGCTAGACCTATATTTTTATAGACCAATCGGCACAAGATGGGTGATGTGGTCAGCGTCACGCCGGCCGCCTTTACTTCACGGAACTGCACCCGGTACCCACTCAAGGCTGGGTCGACCTGGGAGCCAAGGTAATTTTTGAAAAATGTCCGGCTCTGCCAGGGAGCGAACCCAAAACATTCCTATCCGCGGCAAGCGTCTAGCCGCTCGGCCACGGCGACTCCAGAACCACCTAAATCAAATTAGTAATAAAGGGGAAGAATATAATATGAAAATAAACACTACGAAGACAGAGAAAATGGTGATAGGAAGACAGAAAGACAATTAGGAAAAATAAATTAAAAACAACACCTAAGACAAACAGATGAATTTAAGTATTAGTAGTTTTCACATCAGACGGAAAACTGGACAGAGAAATGAGCTCCAAATGTGCCAAAGCTAATTAAGAAATGGGGCAACTATCTCCTCTGACGACACACAAGCAGATGCCCCTGAGTACTACAGTGAATCTTATCAGAACTATTTTTTAGCCAAGGCTATGCTATCAATGCCAAAGGTGGACACTTACATCTTCAAATGAACGTAAAATTGCGACAACAGAGATGAAATGCCTTAGAAGAGCTGCAGGAGTTTCAAGAAAAGACAGAATACGAAATCACGAAATCAGACAAATGCTAGGAATAAAGCCAGTCTTACAAGTCATAAAGGAACAACAAATGAAGTGGTTTGGACACCTAACAAGAATGCCCTGGTACTATCTTCCACAGCGAGCCACACTAAAACGTTAGAACGGGTACAGAGCGAGTGGAAGACCTCGGAAAAAATGGAGTGATGGCATTAAGAACAGTCTTACAGAAACGAACAACAGTCTTAATAGTGCTCTTGACAGAGCTCACAAACGAACGTTACGTCTCCACCCGACACTTCGATGAGGTACAAGGTGGAAGAGAAGAAGAAGCAGAAGAAGTGAATTAAAAAACCTTTGCTTTTGATGCGCTAAGAAAACAGTTGGAACCTCTGAAAGCTCTAGTGGGCCGGGGTATAACAAAGACATGGAATTAAAATGACCTTTTAAAGGAATGTGAGTATCTCAAACACTACATCGACCTTAGTTTGCTCTAATCTATGTATATATTTTACTACCAATTTTGTTGAAGTGTTAGTAAACTAAATATATGTGTCATACTAACGACTATTTAAATTTAATTCCTGTGAGTGTTTGTCGTAGTGGCCCCAGCACACTGGTTTTCCTGGGGGTCCATAATGCTGTTCAGATGGTTCTGATTCCAATCTGTTTATTGCTTTTAAGAGGACCGATTGGTTTATTGGTTAGGATGCTGGATTCTTACATAGGAGACCCGGGTTCGATCCTCGGTAAGGGATATATATTTGTTTGCTGTTGGTTGAGGGCAAAATAAAAACCTAACTTGCATAGTTTGTGGCGACTGCACTACCCAGGCTGCCCTAACTACTCGGGCTCAAAAATGCCCCTGTCTTACACATATTCGTCTTAATAGCATTATGAGCCTGTGGGCAAAGACTGTACTGGGGCGACTACGACCACCACTCACATGAAATACATATCATGTTACCTCTATGCTCGTGCCCCCCCCCCCCCCCCACGTGACCAGCAGATCTATGCGTTGAGACATATACTACCAAATGCTAAATTCAATTTGAAAAAAAAAAAAGACAGTTTATAGCTTGTAATTTATCTGTTATTTACAGCAGGGTCGAGGAATCTTGTTTCTGCCACTCCACTTGGCTTTGAAAAACAATATCATCGCTGTTCAACCAGCACGCCAGAAGGGGAAGCTTTAGTTAGCTTTAGACGCGTTACAATTGTGACTAGATTAGCTTTAGACGCGTCACAGTTGTGACTAGATTAGCTTTAGAAGCGTTAAAATTGTGACTAGATTAGCTTTATAAGCGTTACAATTGTGACTAGATTAGCTTTAGAAATGTTACAATTGTGACTAGATTAGCTTTAGAAGCGTCACAATTGTGACTAGATTAGCTTTAGACGCGTTACAATTGTGACTAGATTAGCTTTAGACGCGTCACAATTGTGACTAGATTAGCTTTAGAAGCGTTAAAATTGTGACTAGGTTAGCTTTAGAAGCGTTACAATTGTGACTAGGTTAGCTTTAGAAGCGTTACAATTGTGACTAGGTTAGCTTTAGACGCGTTACAATTGTGACTAGATTAGCTTTAGAAGCGTTACAATTGTGACTAGATTAGCTTTAGAAGCGTTACAATTGTGACTAGATTAGCTTTAGACGCGTTACAATTGTGACTAGGTTAGCTTTAGACGCGTTACAATTGTGACTCGATCAGCTTTAGACGCGTTACAATTGTGGCTAGGTTATGTGTGCCATACAGACTGGCTTAGCACTGTAAGCCACTAAGAGCTACGGAAAGGACTTAACAGTTTTGATAGAGACCTAAATACTGTCCTGAGCGGCGACGAAGTCGTCCACCGGCCAGCCAATGGGCGAGACGGTCAATGATGTTGTTTCTGCCAAGGGTCATTTGAATATTTATAGCATTATTCTAGGGCCATGTAGCCCGTAATATTTGGTCTTAATTTTTAATTTCATTGCCTTGGCAAAGATATAAATAACTAAATGACTTGACCACATAAATAGGTCGACAAGAGCACATAATGTTGATGACACTGTCTTGGCATGGGGGGAACTGACTGACTTCAGTAACCGTGTACGAATAAACAACATCAAACTTTACCAACTGTGACCTTTGCTTCTAAGACAATTCAAGACAGATGGATTACGGTTGCTAATTGATCCGTGTGATAACAAACAATGGAAGCTTGAGAGATAATTTTGTCAAAGCCAAAGAATAATTGATTCTCCTAAATGACTCAAAGACTAATCTACCAGCTACTTGACTCACAGCTGTTGTTGATTACTTAGGTGTAATTATTCTCGAGATAACAGTTTATCGCGCACACAGTCTGGACATTGTTTGAAAGCTAACTTCTAAACCCAGGAGTCTCAGCTCAATCTAGCCTAGTCAGAATGAATCAAGAACATTCAACATCAGTGATTATGATTACGTCAATCACCATTTACTCTTCTCACTTTAGTTGCCATGTTTTAATTTACAAGAGGAACGACTGCGAGTTTTTAGCGATGCGATGTGGACTTTTTTATTGTAAATCTACAGCCGACATTTGAGAGAATTACTCGACCTCCTCTGTTTATGTGATTTTAATCGCTTTTAATCAACTTATGTTTGTTGAGTTTTAGAGCCATCGCAAATAAAACACATGTCGTAATGAATCGAACCGCAGCCCTTTCCGCTCGGCATGTTGCAAAACATGGCTGGTGGTATCCGGACCCTGCCATTGCTGATTGGTCCATATAAATATGGAGCCACACAAAGAAAGAGTCCTTGCGTTTTCTAATAGACATGCCTCATATATCTGTACAGTATAACTACACAATGTTTCGTGTGTGGTTTCTGGGACCCGATTGCAGGGAAAACAAGAATAGACCTACTGCCTTTCCATCGTAGGAGTCGATTAACTGGGGGTTTCCTTCAGAGCATATCTGCATGGGAGGGAGGAAACCAACAGTCTACCTTCAAATAAACCATATCTGTAAAATGGATGTGCATGCTAGACTCAGGTTCTGGAACACGACTTCAGTCTGCAGGTGGACTATTGAATATTATCAAGACATATGGCGTCAGCGGACACGTAAACTGCTGTTACTAGACTCGCCGATTAGTATTGACGGCCGTGGTTAACCCCCTGATATTGTATTATACAATGTACACCGTCACTCAGAGGTTCGCAACTTTTTTTTCCACAATGCATTGTGGCAATCTGAAAATGTTCCCCCAGTTTAAACAGCGAAATAAAACTCGAATTGCGCCAATGTTACATTTACTCTTCTTTCTTTTCTTTGTCAACACACACTTTGTCCTTTCATTGTCGCCATTTGACCGTGACGGATTCCAACTCCCAACAGTCTGTAGCTTTGAAATCGTACAGTATACGGCTTCCTCTTACTTGTTATTAAGCCCGTTGTTATCTACAAGCGTCAATCAATATTCTCGTGCCTATAGTGCTACTGGAATAACAGTTCCGTAGAAAGCCCGGTGTTGCAATGTGTGTGCATGGCACAGTGCACGGATTTTTGTTGTTGTCACAAACCGATACGGAACGCTCAGGGTTTGGCAGAAAAAAGCTAGTGTCAGTATGACTTATCAAGCTGTGAAAAATATATTATGGTGCCGGATTTTCGAACCGTGAACTGTGACAGTTGCTGACATGCGCAATCAATATATAACCACCGTCTGTGGAGATTAGCATTGAGTCCAATCATGTGATCGATTAATGTGCTCAATCGATTGTAAACATACTCAAGAGCTGCCTGGTTGGGGGTGGGCGGTTACCATTCGTGTGAAAATTGTTCCATAAATGGTGTTAAGGGAAAGGGGGAAGGTAGGTTAGTCCAAGTGTGAAATATAAAATTGCAGGAACACGGACATTTGAAATTTATAGTACTCATGGTACATATATGGGGACATACTGCCTGTAAGGAACATATTTACAGGCTACAAAGGCTCTTCTCTCTAGAACGTGTTTATACTATGTAGGGAATGCCTCTAGATGATTGCAAAAAGTGAACGTGTCTACATGATGGCATGCAGGAAATGCGTCTACATGATTGCAAGAAGGGAACGTGTCTACACTATAGCATGTAGGAAATGCGTCTCCTGGTAATGGCGGTCACACCATGCCGACTATAAGTTTCGTCCTGTTAATGGCGGTCACACCATGCCGACTATAAGTTTCGTCCTGTTAATGGCGGTCACACAATGACGACGATAAGTTTCGTCCTGTTAATGGCGGTCAAACCATGACAACGATAATTTTCGTCCTGTTAATGGCGGTCACACAATGACGACAATAAGTTTCGTCCTGTTAATGGCGGTCACACCATGCCGACTATAAGTTTCGTCCTGTTAATGGCGGTCACACAATGACGACGATAAGTTTCGTCCTGTTAATGGCGGTCAAACCATGACAACAATAATTTTCGTCCTGTTAATGGCGGTCACACAATGACGACAATAAGTTTCGTCCTGTTAATGGCGGTCACACAATGACGACAATCAGTTTCGCCCTGTTAATGGCGGTCACACAATGACGACGATAAGTTTGGTCCTGTTAATGGCGGTCACACCATCCCGACGATAAGTTTCGTCCTGTTAATGGCGGTCACACAATGACGACGATAAGTTTCGTCCTGTTAATGGCTTTCACACAATGACGACGATAATTTTCGTCCTGTTAATGGCGGTCACACAATGACGACGATAATTTTCGTCCTGTTAATGACGGTCAAACAATGACGACGATAAGTTTCGTCCTGTTAATGGCGGTCACACAATGTCGACGATAAGTTTCGTCCTGTTAATGGCGGTCACACAATGAAGACGATAAGTTTCGTCCTGTTAATGGCGGTCACACAATGACGACGATAAGTTTCGTCCTGTTAATGGCGGTCACACAATGAAGACGATAAGTTTCGTCCTATTAATGGCGGTCATACAATGAAGACGATAAGTTTCGTCCTGTGGCGGTCACTCAATGAGGACAATAAGTTTCGTCATGTTAATGGCGGTCACACAATGACGACAAACAGTTTCGTCCTGTTAATGGCGGTCACACAATGACGACGATAAGTTTTGTCCTGTTAATGGCGGTCACACAATGACGACAATCAGTTTTGTCCTGTTAATGGCGGTCACACAATGACGACGATGTTTCGTCCTGGTAATGGCGGTCACACAATGACGACAATCAGTTTCGTCCTGCTAATGGCGGTCACACTATGCCGACGATAAGTTTCGTCCTGTGGCGGTCACACAATGACGACGATAAGTTTCGTCCTGTTAATGGCGGTCACACAATGACGACGATAATTTTCGTCCTGTTAATGGCGGTCACACAATGACGACGATAATTTTCGTCCTGTTAATGGCGGTCACACAATGAAGACGATAAGTTTCGTCCTGTTAATGGCGGTCACACAATGACGACGATAAGTTTTGTCCTGTTAATGGCGGTCACACAATGAAGACGATAAGTTTCGTCCTGTTAATGGCGGTCATACAATGAAGACGATAAGTTTCGTCCTGTGGCGGTCACACAATGAGGACAATAAGTTTCGTCATGTTAATGGCGGTCACACAATGACGACAATAAGTTTTGTCCTGTTAATGGCGGTCACACAATGACGACAATCAGTTTCGTCCTGTTAATGGCGGTCACACAATGACGACGATAAGTTTCGTCCTGTTAATGGCGGTCACACAATGACGACGATAATTTTCGTCCTGTTAATGGCGGTCACACAATGACGACGATAAGTTTTGTCCTGTTAATGGCGGTCACACAATGAAGACGATAAGTTTCGTCCTGTTAATGGCGGTCATACAATGAAGACGATAAGTTTCGTCCTGTTAATGGCGGTCACACAATGACGACAATCAGTTTCGTCCTGTTAATGGCGGTCACACAATGACGACGATAAGTTTCGAATTCTCTTGTTATGTGCTTGTCGCTACTGGCAACAATTCCTGCTTCAAGAGGGGGCCCCGGGGGTGGGGGGGGGGGGGGGGAGAGACGCAGGGAAGCCAATGACTGCTTTGTTTGCAGAAATTTCTGGAGCAGCTCTTCACTAGCTGTGGAGTCGAGTCTTAAGCTAACACAGATAAGCGGCTGAAAGATAAAACCAATTACCCTTTTGGTGGCTGCTTTTTTTAGGGGCAGTAATTATGGGAAATTAGTTCAGAGTGCCCTGGAAACTGTGATAACATCAACTAAATTAGGTAGTATTATTATCCTCATCATCATCAACATCATCGTGTCATCCACCGCGACTATCTTCGCTCGTCATCTCTCATGATCGCCAATCTTAGATCGGATACTTCATTTTGTGTGTGTCTATGATGCGATCTGACCAAACCATCCAAGTCTCCAGGGAGCCGCTGTGGTGTAGCAGGTAGACACTCACCTGCGGAGTGGGTGGGTTCAATCTCTTATCGAGCCGGCCCACACCAACTCCCCTTTTTTTCACAAAGCAGTTTGGCTCTTAGGTCGACACAGTCTAAAACTGGTACAGATAAAGTCATGGCAACACAAAGCAAGTGCTATCATGCTGACCATGTCACCAGATCACCCAAAGAGTCCCGACTTTGCTTTAAAATATAGGACGAGCACTATTTCCAAATACGCCCCCCCCCCCTTTTTTTTTCCCCCCAAACAGGGCGTGAAGAAATGTGTCTTACTCATCCATGTCTTTGTCTTTCTTTTTTACTTTGTTTCCCCGAATGGTTTCATGTGTCACTGTTTTCATCTTTCCTCTGTTCTCACGTCACGTTTAAATATAATATCTTGATTAAACAATGACAAGTGGAACTGCTCACTGAATCTAAAAAACATATATATATATATACAAACACACTCACACACACATACACACATGAGCTCGCGCGCACAGTGATCTAAATATGCATAGCCGACCTACAAACATTGTAAGGAGCCATTTTCTCCTTCATATCTCATTTTCGTAAACTATTCTGAATGTGTGGTCTAAAGACTGATGTGTGCGTGAACGGACAGAGTGTCAAAACGAGGTAAGCATGCACTTTATGAGGCACCATGAATTGTGCGATGGTGGCCAAAGGTCATGAGAAGCGGACAGTGCAAGAAAATGCGTGAGAACATTCTGGAAGGGAAGGAAGACTCTATTTAAGCCATAAGAAGATAGTCTATACTTGTTTTGATCTGGTATTGTTGGAGGTCGAAGTGCTTGAATTGAATAAATCTTGAACCGAGCTCGTCGATTGTTATCTTGTATCTACTGATCGCCCGCTGCGAGATGACGGCCAGTGATGACCAAACACAGACTATGTTCGCATTAAATGTATTTTTTTTGTCCAGTACTGATTCTGTTGTGCGTGTGGTTATCGAGAGGGCACCGACAATCTTCACACGAACTAGCTGCTATTGCAGTTCTCACTTATCTCTACTGCGTCAGTATAAATAATTTCATTTTACCAATGGCATCTTTGTTGCATTCAATTTTGTTTTAAAATTATGTTTTAAATTTTATTTTCAAATGTATCAGTTAGTTGTGAATCATAAAGAACTCTTATTTCATGCCTCTTCATGACTGAGTTAGCGATTTTGTGGAATCCATATTGCCAAATCAATATCGATAGTCCTGTCAATGCTGTCAAAGACTTTGCATAATCTACAGTTGCAAACTGGCAAGTTCCCGCACGCCGTCACGAAGAAAACATTGAGGAATAGAGTGTGTGGAGTTGGTAAGCCCCGACTCCCTCTCTTTATAATTATCTAGGGGCCGATTCAAGGGCCTTTTGGGTTGTTTAAATGCCCAGTAATTGTTATTATTATTATCACATGTGAAATAGCCCCCTAGAAAAAATTAATAACATATTTGAAATAATATGAATTAATCAATCAGGTGCCGTCTTCACAGTAAAGGTTGGAATGGATCTCCAACACGCTCTGTCTCTTCTCCTGGTTGAACACTCTCTCAGACTGCTGTTTGTCCATCTCTTGGTGTTGTTTCCCACTTGCATCGTTGTCTAACTCTTCGACATTTCCTTGCAGTATGCTTTTTAAAAGTGTATTATGTCTTTTAATGTGGCCAAAGTATTTCATCTATCTATTTTTTTATTTATTTCAGTAATTCATTTTTCATTTGTAGCCTTCCAGAACTTCTGTTTCGAGCTGTATTTGCTTCCATAAAATACGACCCATTCTTCTGTATACCCACATCTTCAAAGACTCAGTTCGATTTTCTAGTTGCTTGTTCATTGTCCAAGTTACTGCACCACATAACAGGACATAGTATACATAACATTTGACGATTCTAATTATTATTTTTTATTTTTTATTTTTTACCCTCTGTCAGTAATGTGCACATCTTATACTGAATACATTTTTAGCCATCACTATTCTCTTTGTGATTTCCGTTTCGCTTCTCCCATCATCTGTTGCTATGTGTTCTAGATAGGAAAAACTTGTTACTTGTTCTGATAGCTCTCTGTTTACTGTGATGTTCACTGTTGGCCGCTCTATCTATTGTTAATATACATAGTTGTTTTGTTTTTCGAATGCTAATGTCTAAACTCTCACTCCGCCTGTTGACTTGATCAACTAGTTCTTGCAACCCCTGCTCGCTTTCTGACGTGACCAACTAGTTCTTGCAACCCCTGCTCGCTTTCTGACGTGATCAACTAGTTCTTGCAACCCCTGCTCGCTTTCTGACGTGACCAACTAGTTCTTGCAACCCCTACTCGCTTTCTGACGTGACCAACTAGTTCTTGCAACCCCTACTCGCTTTCTGACGTGATCAACTAGTTCTTGCAACTCCTGCTCGCTTTCTGACGTGATCAACTAGTTCTTGCAACCCCTGCTCGCTTTCTGACTTGATCAACTAGTTTTTGCAACCCCTGCTCGCTTTCTGACGTGATCAACTAGTTCTTGCAACCCCTGCTCGCTTTCTGACGTGATCAACTAGTTTTTGCAACCCCTGCTCGCTTTCTGACGTGATCAACTAGTTCTTGCAACCCCTGCTCGCTTTCCGACGTGATCAACTAGTTCTTGCAACCCCTGCTCGCTTTCTGACGTGATCAACTAGTTTTTGCAACCCCTGCTCGCTTTCCGACGTGATCAACTAGTTCTTGCAACCCCTGCTCGCTTTCTGACGTGATCAACTAGTTCTTGCAACCCCTGCTCGCTTTCTGACGTGATCAACTAGTTCTTGCAACCCCTGCTCGCTTTCTGACGTGATCAACTAGTTCTTGCAACCCCTGCTCGCTTTCTGACGTGATCAACTAGTTCTTGCAATCCCTGCTCGCTTTCTGACGTGATCAACTAGTTCTTGCAACCCCTGCTCGCTTTCTGACGTGATCAACTAGTTCTTGCAACCCCTGCTCGCTTTCTGACGTGATCAACTAGTTCTTGCAACCCCTGCTCGCTTTCCGACGTGATCAACTAGTTCTTGCAACCCCTGCTCGCTTTCTGACGTGATCAACTAGTTCTTGCAACCCCTGCTCGCTTTCTGACGTGATCAACAAGTTCTTGCAACCCCTGCTCGCTTTCTGACGTGATCAACAAGTTCTTGCAACCCCTGCTCGCTTTCTGACGTGATCAACTAGTTCTTGCAACCACTGCTCGCTTTCTGACGTGATCAACTAGTTTTTGCAACCCCTGCTCGCTTTCTGACTTGATCAATTAGTTCTTGCAACCCCTGCTCGCTTTCTGACGTGATCAACTAGTTCTTGCAACCACTGCTCGCTTTCTGACGTGATCAACTAGTTTTTGCAACCCCTGCTCGCTTTCTGACGTGATCAACTAGTTTTTGCAACCCCTGCTCGCTTTCTGACGTGATCAACTAGTTTTTGCAACCCCTGCTCGCTTTCTGACGTGATCAACTAGTTTTTGCAACCCCTGCTCGCTTTCTGACGTGATCAACTAGTTTTTGCAACCCCTGCTCGCTTTCTGACGTGATCAACTAGTTTTTGCAACCCCTGCTCGCTTTCTGCTAGCAGCACTGTGTCGTCCGTGTATCTCAGATGTTTATTGTTCTTCCATTAATATTCAGTCCAGGCAATTCTTCAACCTGTTTAAAAATGTTTAAAAACAAAAAAATCTGAAATATGTAAACAAATACTTAAAATGAAAAGGTGTGTAGATGGTTGGAGAAGAAATAGTGAAAAAAGGGGGTGGGGGGGGGGGGGGTGGGGAATCGCCCTCTGCATATTTTCTAGGCCAACAAAGTGGGTGGCGGGTTATCTGATTCAGAATCTTTCGGGGGGGGGGGTGGGGGTGCTTAACCCCCCCCCCCTCTGCCTAATATTGGGAAAAGGGGGGAGGGGTCTGGCTTAAGGTGCCTCATTGATTAAGTCCGGTTCAAATATTTGACCATTTATGATACAGGAAGTGGCTGTCTCGTTTAGAAATTAACTTCCACACAGGCGCAGGACTCTGGCATGACACTGGGTTAGTTTAAAATGAGTACCAGATAAAGCCCTGGAAAGTGAAGGAGGCTGGCGTAACACTGACCACGTCATCCAGCGAGTGCCGAGTGGTCTACAAGATATTAAAGCATCAAATGCTCAGATGCGCCACTTGAAGCACAAAGATCATTTACTAATGATAACTTCTTTATAATTGAATGTGAAATCTGAACCACGCACCCACGGCTAACAAACACATTAGGCTATATGCCTAACACACTTCAACTGGTGAAAATGGTTGATTCAATTTTATATGTAAACCTGAACACAGCAAACGTACACAAAACACACATCTCGGTATAATACAAAACACTTTCATAAAACACACATCTCAGTATAATAGAAAACATATTCATAAAAACATATCTCAGTATAACACAACAAATATTTACAAAACACACATCTCAGTACATTACAACAAATATTCATAAAACACAGAAACTCGTTATCAATCAACAAACGTTTTGAGCTGTCTGGAGTAAATCAACGAATTCAATGACGAACGACCCTGCGTCTGCTGGTTGACATAATCAAGCCCAGGCTAATCTCACCTCCTCTCGTTCTCGCTCAATTCACACACTTCTCATTGCCAACATGGCTTTGTTCTTCGCAAATTCGTGTTAGAGATTTCATTATCTGACGATTAATTTTATGCTTCAAAGCGCTTTTTAAATCAGTAATTATCAACGGAAAAGGATGAGTAGATTTCATTGAAACTTTGTGTCGTGTTTCGTAGTAAATCTTTAAGATGCCGGTAAGTGTGGTCAAGTGGTCTTAGACGATGTATTTATGATGTTGGTGTCTTAGGTAGAACCTGTATTTATGATGTTGGTGTCTTAGATAGAACATGTATTTATGATGTTGGTGTCTTAGATAGAACATGTATTTATGATGTTGGTGTTTTAGATAGAGCATGTATGTATGATGTTAGTGTCTTAGATAGAACATGTATTTATGATGTTGGTGTCTTAGATAGAACATGTATGTATGATGTTGGTGTTTTAGATAGAGCATGTATGTATGATGTTAGTGTCTTAGATAGAAGATGTATGTATGATGTTGGTGTCTTAGATAGAACATGTACTTATGATGTTGGTGTCTTAGATAGAACATGTATGTATGATATTAATGTCTTAGATAGAACATGTATGTATGATGTTGGTGTCATAGATAGAACATGTACTTATGATGTTGGTTCTTAGATAGAACATGTACTTATGATGTTGGTGTCTTAGATAGAACATGTACCTATGATGTTGGTATCTTAGATGGAACATGTATGTATGATGTTGGTGTCTTAGGCAGAAATGTATATATGATGTTGGTCTCTTAGGTAGAACACGTACTTATGATGTTGGTGTTTTAGATAGAACATATATGTATGATGTTAGTGTCTTAGATAGAACAATTATGTATGATGTTGGTGTCTTAGATAGAACATGTATGTATGATATTAATGTCTTAGAACATGTATGTATGATGTTGGTGTCATAGATAGAACATGTACTTATGATGTTGGTTCTTAGATAGAACATGTACTTATGATGTTGGTGTCTTAGATAGAACATGTACCTATGATGTTGGTATCTTAGATGGAACATGTATGTATGATGTTGGTGTCTTAGGCAGAAATGTATATATGATGTTGGTCTCTTAGGTAGAACATGTACTAATGATGTTGGTGTCTAAGATAGAACATGTATGTATGATGTTGGTGTCTTAGGTAAAACATGTATTTATGATGTTGGTGTCTTAGGTAGAATATGTATTTATGATGTTGGTGTCTTAGGTAGAACCTGTATTTATGATGTTGGTGTCTTAGATAGAGCATGTATTTATGATGTTGGTGTCTTAGAAAGAACATGTATTTATGATGTTTGTGTCTTAGATAGAACATGTATGTATATTGTTGGTGTTTTAGATAGAACATGTATGTATGATGTTAGTGTCTTAGATAGAACAAGTATGTATGATGTTGGTGCCTTAGATAGAACATGTATTATGATGTTGGTGTTTTAGATAGAACATGTATGTATGATGTTGGTGTCTTAGATAGAACATGTATGTATGATGTTAGTTTCTTAGATATAACATATATGTATGATGTTGGTGTCTTGGATAGAACATGTATTATGATGTTGGTGTCTTAGATAGAACATGTACTTATGATGTTGGTTTTTAGATAGAACATGTACTTATGATGTTGGTGTCTTATATAGAACATGTACCTATGATGTTGGTATCTTAGATGGAACATGTATGTATGATGTTGGTGTCTTAGGTAAAACATGTATTTATGATGTTGGTGTCTTAGGTAGAATATGTATTTATGATGTTGGTCTCTTAGGTAGAACATGCATGTATGATGTTGGTGTTTTAGATAGAACATGTATGTATGATGTTAGTGTCTTAGATAGAACAATTATGTATGATGTTGGTGTCTTAGATAGAACATGTATGTATGATATTAATGTCTTAGAACATGTATGTATGATGTTGGTGTCATAGATAGAACATGTACTTATGATGTTGGTGTCTTAGATAGAACATGTACCTATGATGTTGGTATCTTAGATGGAACATGTTTGTATGATGTTGGTTCTTAGATAGAACATGTACTTATGATGTTGGTATCTTAGATGGAACATGTATGTATGATGTTGGTGTCTTAGGCAGAAATGTATGTATGATGTTGGTCTCTTAGGTAGAACATGTACTTATGATGTTGGTGTCTAAGATAGAACATGTATGTATGATGTTGGTGTCTTAGGTAAAACATGTATTTATGATGTTTGTGTCTTAGGTAGAATATGTATTTATGATGTTGGTGTCTTAGGTAGAACCTGTATTTATGATGTTGGTGTCTTAGATAGAGCATGTATTTATGATGTTGGTGTCTTAGAAAGAACATGTATTTATGATGTTTGTGTCTTAGATAGAACATGTATGTATATTGTTGGTGTTTTAGATAGAACATGTATGTATGATGTTGTGTCTTAGATAGAACAAGTATGTACATGTTGGTGCCTTAGATAGAACATGTATTATGATGTTGGTGTTTTAGATAGAACATGTATGTATGATGTTGGTGTCTTAGATAGAACATGTAATTATGATGTTAGTTTCTTAGATATAACATATATGTATGATGTTGGTGTCTTAGATAGAACATGTATGTATGATGTTGGTGTCTTGGATAGAACATGTATTATGATGTTGGTGTTTTAGATAGAACATGTATGTATGATGTTAGTGTCTTAGATAGAACATGTATGTATGATGTTGGTGTCTAAGATAGAACATGTATTATGATGTTGGTGTTTTTTATAGAACATGTATGTATGATGTTGGTGTCTTAGATAGAACATATATATATGATGTCGGTGTCTTAGATAGAACATGTACTTATGATGTTGGTGTCTTAGATAGAACAGGTACTTATGATGTTGGTGTCTTAGATAAAACATATATGTATGATGTTAGTGTCTTAGACAGAACATGTATGTATGATGTTGGTGTCTAAGATAGAACATGTATGTATGATGTTGATGTCTTTGGTAAAACATGTACTTATGATGTTGGTGTCTTAGATAGAACATGCATGTATGATGTTGGTGTTTTAGATAGAACATGTATGTATGATGTTAGTGTCTTAGATAGAACAATTATGTATGATGTTGGTGTCTTAGATAGAATATATATGTATGATATTGTTGTCTTAGACAGAATATGTATGTATGATGTTGGTGTCTTAGATAGAACATGTATGTATGATGTTGATGTCTTAGGTAGAACATGTACTTATGATGTTTGTGTCTTAGATGGAACATGTATTTATGATGTTGGTGTCTTAGGTAGAACATGTATTTATGATGTTGGTGTCTTAGGTAAAACATGTATTTATGATGTTTGTGTCTTAGGTAGAATATGTATTTATGATGTTGGTGTCTTAGGTAGAACCTGTATTTATGATGTTGGTGTCTTAGATAGAGCATGTATTTATGATGTTGGTGTCTTAGAAAGAACATGTATTTATGATGTTTGTGTCTTAGATAGAACATGTATGTATATTGTTGGTGGTGTTTAGATAGAACATGTATGTATGATGTTGTTAGTCTTAGATAGAACAAGTATGTATGATGTTGGTGCCTTAGATAGAACATGTATTATGATGTTGGTGTTTTAGATAGAACATGTATGTATGATGTTGGTGTCTTAGATAGAACATGTAATTATGATGTTAGTTTCTTAGATATAACATATATGTATGATGTTGGTGTCTTAGATAGAACATGTATGTATGATGTTGGTGTCTTGGATAGAACATGTATTATGATGTTGGTGTTTTAGATAGAACATGTATGTATGATGTTAGTGTCTTAGATAGAACATGTATGTATGATGTTGGTGTCTAAGATAGAACATGTATTATGATGTTGGTGTTTTTGATAGAACATGTATGTATGATGTTGGTGTCTTAGATAGAACATGTATATATGATGTCAGTGTCTTAGATAGAACATGTACTTATGATGTTGGTGTCTTAGATAGAACAGGTACTTATGATGTTGGTGTCTTAGATAAAACATATATGTATGATGTTAGTGTCTTAGACAGAACATGTATGTATGATGTTGGTGTCTAAGATAGAACATGTATGTATGATGTTGATGTCTTTGGTAAAACATGTACTTATGATGTTGGTGTCTTAGATAGAACATGCATGTATGATGTTGGTGTTTTAGATAGAACATGTATGTATGATGTTAGTGTCTTAGATAGAACAATTATGTATGATGTTGGTGTCTTAGATAGAATATATATGTATGATATTGTTGTCTTAGACAGAATATGTATGTATGATGTTGGTGTCTTAGATAGAACATGTATGTATGATGTTGATGTCTTAGGTAGAACATGTACTTATGATGTTTGTGTCTTAGATGGAACATGTATTTATGATGTTGGTGTCTTAGGTAGAACATGTATTTATGATGATCGTGTATTAGATAGAACGTGTATGTATGATGTTGGTGTCTTAGATAGAACATGTATGTATGATGTTGGTGTCTTAGATAGAACATGTATGTATGATGTTGGTGTCTTAGATAGAACATGTATGCATGAATTTGGTGTCTTAGATAGAACATAAATATGTGATGTTGGTGTTTAAGATAGAACAGGTATGTATGATGTTGGTGTCTTAGATAGAACAGGTACTTATGATGTTGGTGTCTTAGAAAAAACATGTATTTACGATGTTGGTGTCTTAAGTAGAAGATGTACTTATGATGTTGGTGTCTTAAATGAAACATGTATGTATGATGTTGGTGTCTTAGGTAAAACATGTATTTATGATGTTGGTGTCTTAGGTAGAATATGTATTTATGATGTTGGTGTCTTAGGTAGAACATGTATGTATGATGTTAGTGTCTTAAGTAGAACATGTACTTATGATGTTGGTGTCTTAGATAGAACATGTATTTATGATGTTGGAGTCTTAGATAGAAGATGTACTTATGATGTTGGCGTCTTAAATGAAACATGTATGTATGATGTTGGTGTCTTAGGTAAAACATGTATTTATGATGTTGGTGTCTTAGGTAGAATATGTATTTATGATATTGGTGTCTTAGGTAGAATATGTATTTATGATATTGGTGTCTTATGTAGAATATGTATGTATGATGTTGGTTTGTTAGATAGAACATAAATTTATGATGATGATGTCTTAGAAGGAACATGTGTTTATGATGATGTCTTAGATGGAACATGTATTTATGATGATGTATTAGATGGAACATGTATTTATGATGATGTCTTAGATAGAACATGTATTTAGGATGATGTCTTAGATAGAACATGTATTTATGATGATGTCTTAGATAGAACATGTATTTATGATGATGTCTTAGATAGAACATGTATTTATGATGATGTCTTAGATAGAACATGTATTTATGATGATGTCTTAGATAGAACATGTATTTATGATGATGTCTTAGATAGAACATGTATTTATGATGATGTCTTAGATAGAACATGTATTTATGATGATGTCTTAGATAGAACATGTATTTATGATGATGTCTTAGATAGAACATGTATTTATGATGTTGGTGTCTTAGATAGAACATGTATTTATGATGTTGGTGTGTTAGATAAAACATGAATTTATGATAATGATGTCTTAGATAGAACATGTATTTATGATGATGTCTTAGATAGAACATGTGTTTAGTGCTTTTTAATTCACAGTCGGTGATTTTGTTCAATGCTAAGTCCTCGTTGGTAGCTCATCTGCTCTTTGAAACACTGTTTGATAACTCGAATTATACAGATAAAGCTGGACAGTTCACGTACCTTCAAACAAATCAGCAAGAAGTGAGGTAATCCTGTATTAATAATTGCGGTCACTCAATTCTCTGGTACAAGTCCACCAAGCCTTAAATGTGTACTGCATAAAAGTCACGGCAAGTAAAGGCGACCGGCGTGATGTCAGTCACTTTATCACACACGGGGACATCGAAAATATGAGTCTAGTATCGTGTGTTCATTACGCAACATATGTAAATAAATTCTTTAGTGTTTTGTTTTTTCCTATTGGTTTAAAACATGACTTTGCCTTTCATGACGAGCCAGCCTTAAATTGGTACCAGGTAAAGTCCTGGGAGGTAAAGGCAGTGTCATGACGTTAAGCACACTATCCATCGAGGGTCTATCAAATGTATGAGCCTAGCCTTCCTTTTGCTGCTGCTCAACTGAAGTGTAAAGGGACTTTTAGTCGAACAAGCTGTAGTTCCCTTGTCATCGTTCGATCGTTTTGTCTCCCCTGCATGAACCTACCAATGAACTC
The DNA here is from genome assembly GCA_905116865.2 of Candidula unifasciata. Taxonomy (NCBI): domain Eukaryota; kingdom Metazoa; phylum Mollusca; class Gastropoda; order Stylommatophora; family Geomitridae; genus Candidula; species Candidula unifasciata. The sequence goes on along the minus strand of CAJHNH020000951.1, from coordinate 143,218 downwards.
ACACTCATTTTGTATTTCTTTAACAACAGAGCATATCAGTTTCGTTTTCAGCAAATTGGCCCAGAATACAGTTACTAGATGCATGGCCCACAATGAGCTCTGTCAGATACTAGATGCATGGCCCACAATGAGCTCTGTCAGATACTGGATGCATGGCCCACAATGAGCTCTGTCAAATACTGGATGCATGGCCCACAATGAGCTCTGTCAGATACTGGATGCATGGCCCACAATGAGCTCTGTCAGATACTGGATGCATGGCCCACAATGAGCTCTGTCAGATACTAGATGCATGGCCCACAATGAGCTCTGTCAGATACTGGATGCATGACCCACAATGAGCTCTGTCAGATACTGGATGCATGGCCCACAATGAGCTCTGTCAGATACTGGATGCATGGCCCACAGTGAGATCTGTCAGATACTAGATGCATGGCCCACAATGAGCTCTGTCAGATACTGGATGCATGGATCACAATGAACTCTGTCAGATACTGGATGCATGGCCCACAATGAGCTCTGTCAGATACTAGATGCATGGCCCACAATGAGCTCTGTCAGATACTGGATGCATGGATCACAATGAGCTCTGTCAGATACTAGATGCATGGCCCACAATGAGCTCTGTCAAATACTGGATGCATGGCCCACAATGAGCTCTGTCAGATACTAGATGCATGGCCCACAGTGAGCTCTGTCAGATACTAGATGCATGGCCCACAATGAGCTCTGTCAGATACTAGATGCATGGATCACAATGAGCTCTGTCAGATACTGGATGCATGGCCCACAGTGAGCTCTGTCAGATACTAGATGCATGGATCACAATGAGCTCTGTCAGATACTAGATGCATGGCCCACAATGAGCTCTGTCAGATACTAGATGCATGGATCACAATGAGCTCTGTCAGATACTAGATGCATGGCCCACAATGAGCTCTGTCAGATACTAGATGCATGGATCACAATGAGCTCTGTCAGATACTGGATGCATGGCCCACAGTGAGCTCTGTCAGATACTAGATGCATGGATCACAATGAGCTCTGTCAGATACTAGATGAATGGCCCACAATGAGCTCTGTCAGATACTAGATGCATGGCCCACAATGAGCTCTGTCAGATACTAGATGCATGGATCACAATGAGCTCTGTCAGATACTGGATGCATGGATCACAATGAGCTCTGTCAGATACTAGATGCATGGCCCACAGTGAGCTATAACTGAACTCAGGACATACGTTTAACACAGCTGACATCTCCGAAGTTTTATTCAGACAGAAACCACTTTATGTCCAGGATAATCCTGTTTGTAGTTAGGCACTCAGACTCAGCCCAGTAATAACAGATGCGAGTACAGTAACAACAATGTGGCACCGATTTTGTCACAATATAAAAAATGTCACTGGTATCACACCTAAATGGAGCTGAAATTGCTGTCAAAAAACCCTTGTTGGCCTTGAAACCAGTAAAAAATGGGATGCTGTATGCATATAGGATTCGAACCAATCACTACAGTGTAAGACCTACACTTCTAACAAAGGATATATACTTCGATACTTACCAAGTCTGGACCCTTTCAACATGTCCTAATTGTGTAATGGCGGCGCTGAGTTAAGTCAAGACCTTACATCACAACACTCGGGACATTCCTTCCCCAAAGCACTGCCCGCAATCTCCAGCCGCCAGCGCAGAGTTCCAGTTTCTATGCTACCAGCAGCAGACAGTCTGACTGTGTGTCCGTCTCGCCTTTCCTCTTATCACCGAGCGCTAGTCTGATCCCCTGAAATCCACATAGTCCGCATCCCCTGATTCTTTGATGGTGGAAACAGTAGGCAATACAATGACTAGATCCAGTTTACACCGGTCCTCTGTCAGCGAACAGTTGGATCTGTATAAAAATGCCTTCATTTGGGATACGAGACTGAGCACCAAACTCAGCGACTACAGAGTAGTTGAAGTAAGCGAAGTGGAGACTAAAGATACCGATGAGTTCCGCCGGAAATGTCCACCCAGCAATCGGTAAGTCAATCTAGTGTATTCACAAGTTATTGAAACTTACATCATATACTGAAACTTAATTCAAAAACTGAAAAATACGTGAAATATCGAAACATACATTAAATACAGAAACATACATTAAATACTAAAACATACATCAAAATATGAAAAATACATCAAATATTGAAACATACATTAAATATAGAAACATACATCAGAAAATGAAAAATGCATCAAATATTGAAACATACATCAAATATTGAAACATACATCAAATATTGAAACATACATCAAATATTGAAACATACATCAAATATTGAAACATACATCAAATATTGAAACATACATCAAATATTGAAACATCATCAAATACATCAAAATATTGAAACAAATATTGAAACATACATCAAATATTGAAACATACATCAAATATTGAAACATACATCAAATATTGAAACATACACCAGAAAATGAAAAATACATCAAATATTGAAACATACATCAAATATTGAAACATACATCAAATATTGAAACATACATCAAATATTGAAACATCAAAATATTGAAACATACATCAAATATTGAAACATACATCAAATATTGAAACATACATCAAATATTAAAACATACATCAGAAAACGAAAAATACATCAAATATTGAAACATACATCAAATATTGAAACATACATCAAATATTGAAACATACATCAAGTATTGAAACATACATCTAACAAAACTGATTTCATGGAAAGAAACGCATTGCGTGTTGATATTTATTACTGATGAATAGTCAGGTTGAATTGAAGAGGAGCGAATAAATCAGAGATTTGTCAGAGCAGCCACAAGTATCAACAGTTAGTTATTAGAGAGAAAAGGTATCACTATATAGGACACACTCTGAGAAGAGACGAACAGAGAATGACTAAACAGGCACTGAAATATGAAATCGAGGTACTGAGGAAACGAGGGCGTCCAAGAGAAACCGAAAGGCGAAAGTTGATGAGAGAAGCCAAAGCCCTGGCTAGACTGGAGTCCACCCTTAACATCGAAAGTGATTGGACACAATAAACCGGAATGGAGAAATAGACTGTGAGGCCTATGCGACGTATAATGACACAAAAGAACAATGAATAAATGGACTTAACACAGCACATAGTTTGTTCATGTTTAATGTTTAGCTTCCCAAAAGCTCGTTCTATGACTATCTCTCCCCCGCCT
>CAJHNH020000951.1:102500-135000 GCA_905116865.2 Candidula unifasciata | reverse complement strand
TAAGGCAGCAACAACAATGAGCAGATTGACAAAGAGAGTTTGGGAGAATAGAAAGCTCACAATTAAAACAAAAACCCTTGTCTATCAGGCTTGTGTTCTCAGCTCTCTGCTTTATGGCAGTGAAACTTGGCCAACCTATTTGCACCAGGAGAGACGCCTTAATAGCTTTCACATGCGATGCCTAAGAAGAATACTTGACATTAGGTGGCAGGACAAAACCACAAACACTGAGGTACTGGACAGAGCAGGTACTACAACAGTCTTTTTTATGCTCAGTCTACGAAGGTTCAGGTAGCTGGGTCACACCTGGAGAATGGAGGATGGCAGAGTCCCTAAGGTCATCCTTTATGTTGAATTAAAGACGGGAAGAAGATGTCGAGGCCGACCTCTACTACGTTATAAAGATGTGTAAAAGCGGGACATGAATGATACAGGTATTGATGCGGACTTATTGGAACAAAATGCCATAGACCGTGTTGTGTGGAAAGGGCATATCAGGAAGGGAATGAGACTAAAGAAAGAAATAATTGCAGAAAGGATGAGAGATGAGCGTCTGAAAAGAAACGGATTAAACACAAATGTTGACAACAATGGTCCTGAAATCCCATGCTATCATTGTGGAAGACTTTTTTTTGACACGGACGGGTCTTGCTAGTCACACTCGCCATCGCCATGGGCTGTGAGTCTCATGCCTCCTCATAGCGCAATATAATACTATCGCCTGGAAAGACGGAAAGGTGCCAAAGATGATGATGACTGTCGAACATGGATGACTTTCCATTACACTACTGTCCAACATGGAGTACTTTCCATTACCCTACTGTCCACATGGATGACTTTCCATTACCCTACTGTCCCCCATGGATGACTTTCCATTACCCTACTGTCCACCATGGATGACTTTCCATTACCCTACTGTCCACCATGGATGACTTTCCATTACACTACAGTCCACCACGGAGTACTTTCCATTACCCTACTGTCTACCACGGAGTACTTTCCATTACCCTACTGTCCGCCACGGAGTACTTTCCATTACCCTACTGTCTACCATGAAGTACTTTCCATTACCCTACTGTCCACCATGGATGACTTTCCATTACACTACTGTCCACCACGGATGACTTTCCATTACCCTACTGTCCACCATGGATGACTTTCCATTACAATACTGTCGACCATGGATGACTTTCCATTACCCTACTGTCCAACACGGATGACTTTCCATTACCCTACTGTCCACCACGGAGTACTTTCCATTACCCTACTGTCCACCATGGATGACTTTCCATTACCCTACTGTCCAACACGGATGACTTTCCATTACCCTACTGTCCAACACGGATGACTTTCCATTACCCTACTGTCCAACACGGATGACTTTCCATTACCCTACTGTCCACCACTGAGTACTTTCCATTACCCTACTGTCCACCATGGATGACTTTCCATTACCCTACTATTCACCATGGATGACTTTCCATTACCCTACTGTCCACCATGGATGACTTTCCATTACCCTACTGTCCACCACGGATGACTTTCCATTACCCTTCTGTCCACCATGGAGTACTTTCCATTACCCTACTCTCCACCATGGATGACTTTCCATTACCCTACTGACCACCATGGGTGACTTTCCATTACCCTACTGTCCACCATGGAATACTTTCCATTACCCTACTCTCAACTATGGATGACTTTCCATTACATTACTGTCTACTATGGATTACTTTCCATTACCCTACAGCACACCACGGATGACTTTCAATTACACTACTGTCCACCATGGATGACTTCCCACGACCTTACCATCCACAATGGATCATTTTCCATTACCCTAATGACCCTCGCGGAAGTCTTTCCATTGCTGGGCCCAACGTCAACCTCGCTTCCTCGTTAAAATTTTCCGGTTTTCCATTTGCTATAGAGGTGCTGTAAATCTCGTGACCGCTGCCACAAATGTCAAGTTGTCGGTTTCATGAATACCCTTACCTGTTGATCCAGAGCCTTGGCTTGGTTTATGCCCACCTCTGTCCACTTTTATCCCAGACGTCAAAATTTCAACTATTCGAACCCTTTTAACGTGCTGCTCCCGGGGGTCTATACGGCAAAGAGAAAAAACCGTTTGCTTCGCTTTGAGTGTCGTGGGTTCGTTTCATGGCTGCGTCTTTCGGTTCAGGGAAGCAATTTTTACCGATACCCCCTGGGATCGTCGCCGGAACTAAAGAGTTCATGGTTTGTGTGACTAGCTGTTTTGCGGAGAGAGACCGAGCCATAAAACCTAATGTAATAAAGGCATTCCTTTCACCTTTAACTTTTAACATTTTGCTATCGCGCCGGATTAAATAGTGCGTACGAACCGTCTGATAAACATGTACAAAGTTTTAATGTGACTCCTACGGTAACGGTTTGGTCCATGACCGGACAGATGGCACGGTCATCAGCTGCTCCACCATTTGACTGTATCAGGAAGTGACCATTGAATATCCTGTTTTATCTGACGCAACTGATAAGGCACATATTTTGTACCTGTTATTTAAAAAATCTGATCCAGCAAAATTTGCGACGATACACGACGGGGCCATGTCTAAGTTACAATTACATTCCAGAGAGATGCTGTCTTTATCTGGAGTCGACTTTTTCCCAGTTGCTGTGTCCATAGTTCATCTTCCTTTGTCGTCACTTGTTAGTTTTTTGTTTTTGTTTAAACACGATTGGGTTACTCCCTACCTCGCCTTGCGTCCAGATGCTCCGCTCTTGAAAATTCTCATAGACATGTCCATCTACCAACATTCTTACCAGCTGGTCGAACCATTTTATTTTCTGTCGTTCAATGTAAGTCAGGCGAGGTCTTGTTCCAAACTTCTCTCTAATGCTGGTGACCAATTCTACTTCTTGATTGGTTTGAACTCTTCTCTGTTATTCTTCAGTATTCGTGACCCTGTCATTTCTTGTGTTGTAAGTGACCTTTCAGATACAGCTCATTTCTATGTTAGATAATTTTTTTGACCGTTCTCTACTCATTGTCTGGGTTTATTTTCTGCACATTAAAGAACAAATAAACGACTCTGTCCGAACAACAGCAAAAATATGCCACTTACAACAACTACATACATTAAATTATTAATACGTTATTATCCTTGATAAACTTGACAAGATTCAAAAACAGAATGAACCACGTCCTTTGGCGAAATTTTATGAAAAAAATGAGTTTGATAGAAGATACAAATGACAAGACTTATGAATACAAAGAAACATTTTCAGTGACTACTTTAAAAAAAAAAATGATTTCTAAATGACTAGACCCTACAAACCTGACATGGGGCAGGAACCCAGCGTGATAGCCCCTCATGAATAAGTGATCCAGGTGTGGGTTCTGGGGTCCTGGGGAAGGGGCGCAGAACAAGCATGTCGTAAAAACTAACTAATGAGGGTTGTTGTTTTTTCCAAGCCGTAGTGCATCTGCCTGAGAGGCGAGGAACCACCAGTCTGCTTACATGTAAGCCATATCCGTAAAACTGATATGCACCCAAAACTCAAGTTCTGAACTAAAACTAAAGTCTAGAAGTGGACGAGCTACCAGAACTTTCCGGCGGAGTTTACACCGGTAAACTTGAAGAAGAAGAAAAAAGATGATTGATAAATGAGAATATCTGGATAAACTCGACAAGTTCCTGACCCTAACGTGACAACTTCCGGCAGGTTACTATGGTTTCTGCTAGTGTCCGGCATGTCTGCTGGTATGTTGTACACAGTGGCGATGCTGCTGACCGAGTACTACCAGTACAACACTGTCACCAAGACTGACATCAAGATCAACGAATGGAGCGTCTTCCCCTCCGTGACGCTCTGCAACACGTGCCCCTTCAAGAACGTCGACGGCACCACGGACACGCCCATCTTCAAGCTCCTGGCCACTCGGGGCATCTTCCTGGAGTCCGTCTTGCTTCTCAATCTGTCAGAGTAAGTACAACACGGTTGAGTTCATTTACTCGTCATGTCATCGTTATCCAACCGCGAGGTCTGTGTACGCGTTAGCAGGTAACGATTACTCTGCAGGGAGTATCACGTGATATTTTCACAGTGGCTTCGCTGTTGAGAGTATGCGTGCATATCAAGATACTTGGGTGGGGGGGGGGGGGGGGGGACAGTCTCGGGGCAGGGCGTCCGCCTCGGGTGCTGGAGGTCCCTGGTTCAGGATGCGGTGAAGGCTGGGATTTTTTCCCCGTGAATTTCAAGTAATTTTCCCAGGTTGCTGAGTAGCCATATCGGACAACCGTGTGTATTGTTGCGCACGTAAAAATATCCCTTGGTAGTTGGAAATTGAAAAAAAAAGTAGCCGAACAGCGCTGCCCAGGTAAAATTTTGAGTTAAAAATCTATCCAAAGTATTTCAGGATCCTCGCCGGTGCTACAGAGCTCGTGCACTGCGATGAGATTGTTTGTACTCAGGCTTGAGTCAGGAGTAGAATTGCGCACTTATGGGTTACCCCTTAAGCCATGATGTTGATCCGTCGCCTAAACCTAAATCTAATCTAAACATCAGGATAGTAGTACAGCACTAGCAACTGGTAGCTTTCGAACGTGACAGTTTCTCCATGTTGTTGCATTGACGTCACCATAGATTTATTGAATACCTGCCTCTTCCCTTCGAACGATCTCACTAGAGTTTCCGAGTGCTTCCATGCCCCCCCCCCCCTTTTCACCCCTGCGCCCTTCCTTTTCCACATCTCTAATGAGTGAACAAACGAACCAATCATGTACCTCTTGTAAATTATGGAAATAGGCAAGATATGTTGTAAAGTTGTTTGTGTATTTGTTGTATGTTCGGTTGTCTATTCGTTTGAAAAAATTCTTATTTTAATTTGCTTTCTAGATGGTAATAATTTTTATTATTATGGCCATCATTGTGGCTGTCGAAATTTAGAGATCACAGATCTGGTAATCATGGCTTTTGATTTTTATATTGTCATTTTCTTTTTCGTGTTTACTGCGTAAGCTCTGGCGGAAAGTTTTGGGTGTTCGTCCACCTCTGGACAAGTCCTGCTCCAGAATCTGAGTGTTGCTTGCATATCTGTTTCACACTGTATTTGTATGCAGACTTTTAGTTTCTTACCTCAGGCAGTTGTACTTCGAAACATGCTCCGAATTAGTCGACTTCTTGAGTGTGAACACCGCTACCGCCTCCAAATATGGTGCACAATGACACTGAGGTGTGTGTGTGAACACCACTACCGCTTCCAAGTATGGTGCACAAAAACACCGAGTTGTGTGTGAATACCACTAACGCTTCCAAGTATGGTGCATAATGACACTGACTTGTGTGGTGTGAACACCACAGTCGCCTTCATGTATACTGCATAATGCCAATGAATAGACGTGGATGAAACGGCTGTAACCACAGCTTACATTTTCCATTGCCAAAGAAAAAAATCCATGGTTTGTCCATTTTGTATTTGTCGCGAGACGCCGCTTCAAGTAGACAAGATACTTTTGGCTGACGTACCACCCCTTTGTGACCCTTCTATTTTCTCTCTTACATGCGCCCAGTGACTTCATTTTCGTCATAAGACGCATTGAGAGATATCCCGGTTATAGCCTACGGTTGCTGTTTGGGGATTTTCCATTGTCCTATTTGTAATTCCCCTGAGCTTTCACGTATAAAAATATACGGCTAGCAAACTCGGCAACGTAGCGGGAAAATCCTGGCCAAACACCGGATCCCGCTGTGAGAGCAGACGGCCAGCCATTTTTTTACTTCAGGGCAGCTAGCAGGAGTTAGAGCGGGCCGTTTTGGCAGAACTTTGTCTTTCCCGCCGCCTAAAAAAAACCCTAGCAGCATGACCATATAGTTACATCTAAATCCGGTGTGAGCACAGTAACTGTTAATTAAATCGTGATTTCAGTTTTCGGGCCGCATTTCGTGTACAATATTAGAATTGTACCAGACAGAGGAAAAACCACACGCTGACCCATTTCTGCACATGGGCAGGAAAACCATTTCTTTATGATCTATTCCTGATTCCTATTGTTCGGTATCTAGGAGGTTACTTCTGTTTGCTGTATCTAAGACTCTTAGGAAATTATCTATCTTCTATTGCTGGTAGATGAATGATCTATGGCTGGTTATTAGAGTTTGTGTAGATAATGGTAACATTTCAATGGTAACATTTCATAGGAGACATTGTTCTTCTCATGCCCATACTTCTATAATTCATAATGTTTGCTTGTTGTAGAAGTGCTGAATTTTGTTTTCAGGTTATTGATGTATTATTCATGATGTTATTAATGTATAATTTTACTTATACACAGCAGTATTAAATGCTGTGATTTTGAGGACATGCTGTCCAAGAAAACACCCAGTGGAATATCTGGAAGACAGGAAAGGCAAGCCCTTTTATCTAGAATTCTCAATATTTATAGAGAGAATTCTATAGCATTCTGTCTGATTTTGTGTTGCATTTATAACTGCATATTGCTGTCTGAGTCTGTGTAAATGAGTGGTATTAGACTATCATCCTGAAGGACAGAAGATGGAAGACATTCATCAGGACTGGACAGTAGTCAGAAGTGGAAGCTATGTAAATGACAATGCTACTAGACCATTATCCCACTTCTGACAATATGAAGAGAGAGGGGAGAGTGGGGAATATATTTTATTTTGCAAAACAGCAGGGACTATATATTTTTTGATTGTTTCCATCCCTAGCTGCTGAAAAGCCGAGGACAGATTCCTTGTTCCTTGTGGCAGGACGAGCTTCCAAACCACTGCCAGGCTGGTCGTAGCTGATTAAAGTGCCCTAAGGAAGATCTTGGTGCTTGAGACAGATCCGACATTCCACCTCAGTCTTTGAAATGGATGATCCTCTGGGAAACTCCAGGTGGTAATTGTTGTATGTTATTTCCCACTGATCCTCTCATGACGACAGTTTCATGTTACTATCATTTTTATCTTTCATCCTACTTAGTTTGAATATTGTATTTTCAAAAGTAAATAGATGATTGATTTTTACTTTAATTTTAATAAACATTCCTATGATTGATTTAAATTCATAGTTAAAGTTTAATTGTATTTCTAGATGTATGTATGGTGTCAGTGCTGTCTACCAATATACATATTCTAGATGGGGGCTTAATTTAATGACCAGAAAGGGAAATTGTCGGGAGGGGTAATCTGCTCTGTCTAAGTGGTTAGGCATCTAAATTCCCTTATCCCTTTTCTGGGGATATTCAGGCAGCTCACCTTCTTTAGCGAGCCAATTCGAGTCTGTATCTGAGTATCCAGGGACACTGTCTGCTCTTTGCGCCAAAAGACAGTTGTCTCGGTTTCTAACAAGATAACAATACTTTAGTGAGTGTAAAAGGAACCTGTTCCACGACAGTATTACTGTTCATTATTTCTTATATTCACGCCAGTCGAATCTCGACTCGAACAAAGCTAAAGAACACTTGTTGAATGAAGAGGCAGGTATTCACTCACGCAGGTATTCCTAAGTCTTCACACTCACACACACAGAAATATACGTATAGACACACATACAATTTGAATCAAATAAGGAATTATAAATGTTAGTAAAATATTAGATTTGCCCTTGCTTCCTTAATCACGGGTTCTACAAGTCATTTACATTACATCAAATTATATCCCCAGCGCCCTCTTTTTTCCTCCTTACCCCAAAAGTCATGCACCAACAAATGCTGGTGTTGGCTCTGCAGAGTCTTGTATGTGCAACTATCGTTTAGTATCGAACATTTTAGGAGTTTGTCATTTTGGTTTCCCATCTAAGATGCACCTCTTAGATATTCAAATTATCAAACAGCAGCCAGAAGACAGACAGACACACTAAAACAGACAGACACACTAAAACAGACAGACACACTAAAACAGACAGACACACTAAAACAGACAGATACACTAAACAAGACACACTAAGACCTAATAGTTCTGATAAAATGTTACTACATTCTCAATCTTTCAGCCCGGATTTGCAGGAACTCTTCCAGTCGGACATCATTGACGTACAGCAGAAGTATGCGTTCACGGCAGAGGAACTATTTTTTAGCGCCAAATTTGAAAATGAAGACTTGAATATTTCCGAGGCATTTGAGGTACATATTTATCTTGTGGTGGTTTTCCCCCTGAAGCTGTCATTCTGTAAATAGCAAATAAGTATATATATATATATATATAGTACATATAGTATATATATATATATATATATATATATATATATATATATAATATATATATATATATATATATATATAGAGTTGAACCCCGCTATTCCACGCTTTCAGGCTATTGGGCATATAGGGCTAGACCTATAATTTGTTATAGACAAATCGGCACAGTGTGATGTGGTAAGCCTCAGGCCGGCTGCCTTTACTTCGAAGGGCTGTACCTGGTGCCCACTCAAGGCTGGGTCGACATGAGAGCCAAAATCATTTTTAAAAAAAACAACCCCTAGTCCTGTCATCACCCAAAACCACGACTTTCCGATCCACAGTGGCGCGTCTAGCCACTACATCATGGCGGCTTCGAGTATTTTGTTGACAACAACCCTAATACCGTTTGTCAGAAAATATTAGGACAGTAGTGGCCACCTATTTTGATTTGCTGACTTCTTTAGAATCTGTGGCGAAGCAGCTGAGTCCTAATGTATTATACAAAAGACTCTTTCCCACGCCTTTAAGCGTATTGGGCATATAGGGCTAGACCAATACTTTATAGACTTGATAGATAACACACAAAGTAGACTCTACAACATCCTGCCTAATCCTGCAGAAAAGTAGACCAAACACAAACATAAAACCGGATATGCCAGAGTTCTATAAAAACTCACTTTCTAACTCACCAGTAGAACACCTTTTTCGTACACAAATAAAAAACAAAACTGGCTTTTATTAATATTTTCTGACCTCAGTACATGCCAGTATTTTATACATATTGCTCATTTATTGTAGTGAACGTTTTAAAAATATCTTACAGAAAAAAAGTAATTTAAAAAAAAAAGTAATCACATTTGAAAATGAAACTGATAAGTGCAAGGAAAAAAAATCATGTACACCGTACAGTATAAATATATACACATTTAAAACGAACAAAACAGTCACGTAAAAACGTAGACAAACATTATTTAAATCTGAGATAAAGAAGCCAAAACCTAATTTTCTTAAAACTAGACAAGATAATACGGAGTCCGGACAATCGAGGTCCTACTGTATATATGTACGCGCGCGAACACACACATACACTCACACACATATATTTTAAAAAACCGTGTCATTCCTATTTTTAAAAAATTCAATGACTATATTCTATGAAGTTATTGATTTCCCACATGCAAAGATTTGATCACGTTTCTGATCATTTATGGTCAGAAGAGAGTCTTGCCGTGTGTGGGCAGCTGTTGTGTGGGTGTTATCATGTGTGTGGTCACATTCTGATTATTTATTGAATGTCTGAGGGATGCTGCTAACGCTATATTGCACACCACACACACACACACACGCGCGCATACACACAGTGTGCCGACTGGGGTGGACGATTATATTACTCAGTATCTTGCAAATCTCTAAGAGTACACAATTCGTGTGCCGATGATACCTTTCTGTGTCTTTACGAGAACTCAGGAAGCTTTCCTCGCTGTCTCTCTCCCTGTCTCTCTGTCGGCCCATATTTCTAGCTGTCGCGGTATGTTCCATTTGCTGTCCTCTCATATTGTGACCGAACAACGACTAGTGAACTATCATTTATGTAAGCGGTGAATTGACAATAAGATATCTTCTGTGAAAGCAGAGAACAGACAAACAGGTATCATTTATGTAAAGCAGAGAATTGACATTGAGGTATCTTTTATGTAAGCAGAGAACAGACAAACAGTTATCATTATGTAAAGCAGAGAATTGACAATGAGTATGAGGTATCCTGTATGTAAGCAGAGAACAAACAGGTATCATTATGTAAAGCAGAGACTTGACAATGAGGTATCCTGTGTGTAAACAGAGAACAGACAAACAGGTATCATTATGTAAAGCAAAGAATTGACAATGAGTTATCTTGTATGTAAGCAGAGAACAGACAAACAGGTATCATTATGTAAAGCAGAAAATTGACAATGAGGTATCTTGTATGTAAGCAGAGAACAGACAAACAGGTATCATTATGTAAAGCAGAGAATGGACATTGAGGTATCTTGTATGTAAGCAGAGAACAGACAAACAGGTATCATTATGTAAAGCAGAGAATTGACAATGAGGTATCTGGTATGTAAGCAGAGAACAGACAAACAGGTATCATTATGTAAAGCAGAGAATTGACAATGAGGTATCTTGTATGTAAGCAGAGAACAAACAGGTATTTTTATGTAAAGCAGAGAATTGACAATGAGGTATCCATGTGTGTAAGCAGAGAATAAACAATCAGATATTTTGTATTTTGAACTATTGCCAGTGTGAAATCTTTCATATACACAGAGCACGGAAACATCATTGGGCCGCTGTTTTACGTTTAACGGCCCAGAGTACATCAGCAAGAACGGGCCGAGGCTGACCAAACTGGTGGGTCGAGAGTCAGGACTGCGGCTGTACGTACATCTCTTTCAGGATCAGTATTTCATCTTTGACGATCTCACAGCCGGGATTAGGGTAAGCTGTGAGTTCTGGTGATTTCATATTGTTTTCTGAACTATTTTATAGCAGTTTCATTTAGTGAATGAGATTCCATAGGATCTGCTGAATGGTGAACAGGAAACAGGGAAAAGATTACAAGAGAGCAAAAGCCACGCTATAAAGAAACTCAACGTGACCTGAAAGATACCAAGATTGACACAGACATGTTGGGAGGGATCAGCTAACGGTTGCTTTTATATATATTAGATTTATAAACCCGGCTTCGCCCCACATAGTTAATGAAAATTGTATTATCCCGTCCTCTACTTCACTTTTGTCTCCACCGTTGTAGTATGTGTTTGGCAAATGCCCTTAACTGCGCCTGAGTCTTTTATGCCCTCCTCCCCTCCCCTCCATGTTCATGCGACCATCCCTGAAACAGGACCGACTTCAGCTGACGGGCCCTGCTGCTGACGTTACAGAGTCCTGATAACGATGAGTTAGCTCTTCCGTTCTCAAACACAAAAGAAACTATTTTCGACAGTGGCTAGGGAAGACAACTTAAATGTTAACTTTTATGTATCTAGATGCCAACTTAGTAATCATTTTTCAATTTTAGGCCGACTTTTCTTGATCATTGCCCCGGCACACATGGCATCCGTTCACGGCACCCCAGGCATCCGCTCACAGCACCCTTGACATCCGCTCACAGCACACCTGGCATCCGCTCACAGCACCCCTGGCATCCGCTAACGGCACCCCAGGCATCCGCTCACAGCACACCTGGCATCCGCTCACAGCACACCTGGCATCCGCTCACAGCACACCTGGCATCCGCTCACAGCACACCTGGCATCCGTTCACAGCACACCTGGCATCCTCTCACAGCACACCTAGCATCCGCTCACTGAACACTTGGCATCCGCTCACAGCACCCCTGGCATCCGCTCACGGCACCCCTTGCATCCGCTCACGGCACCCCTGGCATCCGCTCACGGCACCCCTAGCATCCGCTCACGGCACCCCAGGCATCCGCTCACGGCACACCAGGCATCCGCTCACGGCACACCAGGCATCCGCTCACGGCACCCCTGGCATCCGCTCACGACACCCCAGGCATCCGCTCACAGCACACCTGGCATCCGCTCACGGCACCCCTGGCATACGCTCACGGCACACCTGGCATCCGCTCACGGCACCCCAGGCATCCGCTCACGGCACCCCCGGCTTCCGCTCACAGCACCCCTGGCATCCGCTTACGGTACTCCTGGCATCCGCTTACGGCACCCCTGGCATCCGCTCACGGCACCCCTGGCATCCGCTCTTGGCACCCCTGGTATCCGCTTACAGCACACCTGGCATCCGCTCTCGGCACCCCTGGCATCCGCTCACGGCACCCCTGGCATCCGCACACGGCACCCCTGGCATCCGCTCAAGGCACCCCTGGCATCCGCTCACGGCACCCCTGGCATACGCTCACGGCACCCCAGGGGGCCTTGGCACCCAGTTTGAGAACAACTGAGGTTCACGCATCGTTAGCCCGACTCGATGACGTCAGAAGCAGGACCTGTCAGCTGGAGCCGGTCGTGCCTGAAATTTGACCGACGAAATAATCATCCCTCCGTTGCCTCAGCACACCGAAAAGGATTGGTTGGGGGGGGGGGGGGGGGGTGTGTATAGGATCACTTCTTCTTCACTTCTCTGTTACCACTTCGGTGTCTTGACAGATAGAAAGTTTCATTTCTTGACCTTCTGGCTGCCCTGACCATAAGCACATATGGGTATTGTTGTTTCTATGATGTTATCTTTCCATCTTGTATGTATCCATACATATAAACCACATAATCGACTTGCTTCATAATAAAATGAAGTATATGTTACATGCATAATATATCAAATCTTGACGGGATAATTGTGTACTCGACATTTAAACTTGTCAATTTGTAGATGTTTGTGGCCCACCACCCCGATACACCCAGACTGCGCCAGGATGGCATCGACATCCACCCAGGGACATCCACCAGGCTGGCGTTGACTCCAGTCAAAGTAAGATCCTGTTGTCTGTTTTATTATATTTTTTAAACATCTGCAGATCGACCCAGCTAAAAGGACCCTTTTCCACGACTTAGTCGTTTTGTGGGTCAATAGTCAAGGACCCTTTTCCACGACTTCAAGTTTTCTGGGCATATAAGGTTAGACATTTATTTTATAGATCAACCAGCAGTCGGTGAGTGATGTGGGCAACACCACGCCAGCCGGCTTTACTTCCCAGGACTTTCACTGATACCTGTTTAAGGTTAGGTTGACATGGGACCCTAAGCTGTAGAGCAAACTATTTTCATTCTGTCTCATGTTTCTTCTAGTTTATCTCAGACTGTTGATCAGAATATTTCCGTGTGTACTGTTTATTTATTTCCGTTTGCTCAGCCAATTTACCCCCTGCTGTAGATCAGTATCTTTCCTTTCATTCTACAATTTCCACTCAGCTCATCAGGCTGAAGAGCAAAATTACCCAGTTTTTTTTTTAGTTTTTTTTATATAACTATAATAACTCAGTCAAAGTAACATCAAATGTTTTCCGTTATGTTATCTCGGCTTATCTGCTCTATGTGCTATTAAAAATTTAAAAAAAAATGCCCTGCCATTGCGTCAGTCAGTATGCCACAGGCTGTGTATTAAACTTTTTTTTTTCTTTCTGTCTGTTGACTCACTATTTACTTCCATAGCAGGCGTTATTTAAGTAAAGCATCCTTTCCACGCGAACTGTCCTAGCAGTTAGTATAGTGCTAGTGTTATCAGTTTATACTGACTGACAATCGATTAGCTTGTGGTCGGTAATGCTCAGTACCTGTTTTAGACTGGGTCGACTTAGAAGCCTATTTCAGGCATATCAAACTGGCTGCCTGAGGGCCATATGTGGTCTTTTGCAAGCACACTTGCGGTCTGCCTGAGGGCTATATGTGGTCTTTTGCAGGCACTCTTGCGGTCTGCCTGAGGGCCATATGTGGTCTTTTGCAAGCACTCTTGCGGTCTGCCTGAGGGCCATATGTGGTCTTTTACAAGCACACTTGCGGTCTGTCTGAGGCCATATGTGGTCTTTTACAAGCACACTTGCGGTCTGCACTAGGGACATATGTGGTCTTTTGCAAGCACACTTGCGGTCTGCACGATGGACATATGCTGCACTAATTTTATTTGATGACTCCAATTAGTTTTCGTGCCAGGCCCTCCTGATGATACAATTTGCTTTTTGTGAAGCTGTTTCGGTTTGTCTGTGTGAATTTACGTTTACCTGCTATTCCCTCCCCCCTTCCTCCCTTACCCCTCCCCGTCTGTCTGTCCATTTGTCTGTTTTCTGGACTGTCGGTTTTGAATATGTGTTTGTCTGTTTATTTGACTGTCTATATACGCGTCCATATGATGGTCTCTCTCTGTCCGTGCGAATATATTTGTCTATCCATAAAAAGGCATACGTATGCGTATGTGTGTGTATGTTTTTCTGTCAGCTTATCACGTTACATCAGCCAGCCTATACTGACAGAGTTGTTGCTACAACCTCCCCCGTCCCGCCAGTACACCTTCCTACCAGCTCCCTACAAGTCGTACGGTGACGTCCCCTGCCTAGACACTGACTCCCAGGACCTGCGCCACAAGATGGTCAACGGCTCCTTCTACAGCTACGACAACTGTATGGAGCAGTGCCACAGCTACACGGCGTCTCTAGCTTGTTCCTGCTACTCTCATTTACTGTGTAAGTTCCTGTTGAGCCCATCTCTCTTACTCAATAAATATACGCTAACGATAAGGTCTGCTCATTCTGCTTCAGACATTTATTTCCTCCTTGTTCTTCTCATCCTCTTCTTCCTTATCCTTCTTTTTCCTCTTCTTCTTCTTCTTCTTCTTCTTCTTCTTCTTTTACTTCTACTTCTTCTTCTTCTTCTTCTTCTTCTTCTTCTTCTTCTTCTTCTTCTTCTTCTTCTTCTTCTTCTTCTTCTTCTTCTTCTTCTTCTCACTCTTGTTCTTGTTCTTTTTTTTTTCTTTTTTCTTCTCTCTTCTTCTCTTCTTCTTCTTCTTCTTCTTCTTCTTTTTTCTTCTTGTGCTTCTTGCTTCTCTTCTTCTTCTTCTTCTTCTTCTTCTTTTCTATTCTTCTTCTTCTTCTTCTTCTTCTTCTTCTTCTTCTTCTTCTTCTTCTTCTTCTTCTTCTTCTTCCTTCTCCTCTCCCTCTTCTTCTCTTTCTCTTCCTCCTTTTCCTCATTCTCCTGTCTCCTTTTCTTCTTCTATTGCTTATCTCCGATTGGAGCAGAGGTCCTCAACAAACTCATATCAACCCTTCTTATTAGCCTGTTACCACAAACATGTTAGGTAACTGTGAGTACTGTTTGTTTACCTCCACAATGGACGCCTGTTCAAGAGGCTCGCAAAGGAAACAAAGAACAGTTCATCCTACCAGGCATGTCTTCAGGTTATAAAGACAAGATATGGACTGACAAACAGACACATTGCCAGTGTTTTCCCCCAGCGTTATGTTGCATGGTGTGACTATCCCTGTAACAAACAATGGTATCCTAATTGGCAGTCCAACAGGGAAAATCTCAGATATCCCTCAGAACCTCTTGTAATATTGTAACTATGGCAACTGTAACGTCAGCAAGTAGTACTAAACTGGTGAAACCTGCAGTCCTGTGCAGGTAAGGAGTTTATAAAAAAAAAAGCAGCTGAGTCTATATGTATGGGATCTTTTAGAAATAATGTCCCTAATACGCCGTCATTGACACACTTGGGAGAGATCAGCTGCAGGCCGACTCTATTGGAGGCAGACAGTGAAGGACGGTTGTCGCCGAGAGAACCAGCCTCAGAATGATAGAGTAGCAACGTTTTTGTTTGGACTGTGTGGCAGGGACTGTCACTCCAGCACTGAACTTTACGGTCATAGCAGACTCTGTTTGCAGAACCAGCTGCACAACGCCATGGTCCTCAAGAGTTGTGGGTTGCCTACATACGGTGCCCCATAACTTACGGCACAGCACCTGTTGAAGTATCAATTGTGAGATCATGCAGAAAGTCGTAACAGCATCATGGGCCCCTGGGTAAACCAGTCTACTTGGTCACTAAAATCCTGCATCATAAGCCCTCGGGGAAACCAGTCTATTTGGTCACTAAAACCCCTACATCATAGGTCCCTGGCTAAACCATTCTACTTGGTCACTATAAACCCTACATCATGGCCCCCGGGCAAACCAGTATGCACTATAACCCCTACATCATGGGCCCATTGGCAAACCAGTCTGCACTATAACCCCTACATCATGGGCCCATAGACAAACCAGTCTGCCCTATTACCCCTACATCATGAGCCCATGGGCAAACCAGTCTGCTTAGCCACTATAACCCCTATATCATGGGCCCATTGACAAACCAGTCTGCTTAGCCACTATAACCCCTACATCATGGGCCCATGGACAAACCAGTCTACTTGGCCACTATAACCCCTACATCATGGGCCCATAGACAAACTAGTCAGCACTATAACCCCTACATCATGGGACCCATGGACAAACCAGTCTACTTGGCTACTATAACCCCTACATCATGAGTCCATGGGCAAACCAGTCTGCACTATAACCCCTACATCATGGGCCCATGGACAAACCAGTCTGCACTATAACCCCTACATCATGGGCCCATGGACAAACCAGTCTGCACTATAACCCCTACATCATGGGCCCATGGACAAACCAGTCTGCACTATAAAACAGTCTGCACGATAGCTACATCATGGGGACCCATGGCAAACCAGTCTGCCTACACTAAACTCAGCAACCCCTACATCATGGGCCCATGGACAAACCAGTCTGCAATATAACCCCCACATCATGGGGCCCATGGACAAACCAGTCTGCACTATAATCCCTACACCATGGGACCCATGGACAAACCAGTCTGCACTATAACCCCCACATCATGGGACCCATGGACAAACTAGTCTGCACTATAACCCCTACATCATGGGACCCTTGGACAGACCAGTCTGCACTATAACCCCTGCATCATGGGGCCATGGACAAACCAGTCTGCACTATAACCCCTACATCATGGGACCTATGGGCAAACCAATCTGCACTATAACCCCTACATCATGGAACCCATGGGCAAACCAGTCTACACTATTACCCCACATCATGGGACCCTGGGCAAACCAGTCTGCACTATAACCCCTACATCATGGGCCCCATGGGCAAACCAGTCTACTTGGCCACTATAACCCCTAAAATATATTTTTAATAATATTGAACATATGCTGGAATGCTGCTGGGGCCGACTTTAGGCTGGAGTAAATGCCGCATCTCAGGCCGACTCTTAGATGTTCAGCCGTGAGGCACACCCTTACAGCTCCCTTAAGTCAAGGATGTAGTCATTTTAATGAAAGTTAAAGAACACGGAACACTGGGCCAATGCCCAGTGTGCCCTTACGTTCAGACGGGTCTGATCATTCATCTGTTCTGTGGCAACTTATGGGTGTCAGTCATTGTCTCTTACTCAGTCTCTGAAGAAAAAGATGAGATCTGAGAAATGTCTGGACAAATACCTGTATCGTCATCAGTGAGGCAAAGAAGGCGGAGATATACTTGGCTCACTCGAGTCGAAATGAACAAAGAATGATAAAACAAGCACTAACAGGAGAGACAAACTGTCTGAAAAAAAAGGAATGTCCTAGGAAAATATTAGGAAGAACATTATTACGAGAAGCAAACAAACGCTGGGCTGAACTCTACGTTAGAAATCAAGACATGCAATAGAGCTGAGTGAAGGAATTGAATGCGAGCCCTATGTGACGTCTGAGGACACACACAAGACGATGATGATGATGAATTCACCATTGCTTACTGAACTGTCAACTCGTGGTACCACTGTCGAAACCAACGCAAGACGAACTTCTGCCAAATGGTCCACAGCTGGGATCGAACCCGGCACCCCAGCATTGCAAAGAGCGTTCTCAAGGCCTAAGCCACAAACGCCGACGCATGTATCATGTTAAAACCAACACTTATTTGTTATGTTTGATACTGCTCATGCAAAAACAAACCAGTTTTCTGTTTTCTGTCACAAGATGTGCCAAATCTACGGAGATGCACAGTAGGAGATCTCTTCTGTTTCGCGGGAGTCAGAGGTAACATACAGTTTCATTCAGTCAAAACTGTTCATCATCATTATCATCATCATCCAGTAACAATACGTGTCGCTGGGTCACCTGTTTCTGTTGACTGTCTGATCAGCTCTCTCCACCTTTGGCGGCCAGTTGCGATGGACTTGATGGTTGCATGTCTGAGGCCTGTCCAGTCAGTCAGGTTCTGCAACCCGGTCTTTCTTGGTCTGCCTCTTCTCCCCTTTCCCTCTACTGACCCTGCAATATTGTTTCTGAGAAACTGTTAGATCTTATTACATGTTCATAACCAAAACTGTTAGCTTGTGATTTAAATATATTTGTCCTTCTAAAAGCATTTTCACTTGTATGGTTATTCGATTATCGTTTCAATATAAAGTAACCACTGTGGGGTTTGAAAAACAAACAATCAAGTGTAAACATGTCTACATGTCACGCGTGTGTGTTATTTTCTGACCTATTTACATATGTTGTCGTTTGTGTGTGTGAGTGTGTGTGTTCTATACCCAGCGCTGCTTCATATTTGAATAGACTATCATAGTATTTATGCAACACATAATGAAACATTAGTGAATAATGTTTACATAATATTAAGCACGAATAAGTATGCATGTAGTCAGAGAATAATTTTAACAATAGTTTAATATTTACCAAGGAGATAAGGGGAGGTAAGAATAACTATTGTCAACTCTATTTGTTCTCGAACACCGAGTTTTAAGTATAGAAGTGGAGTGTAAAGGAAAGCGGGAGCAGTGATAAAAAAGTGTTTTTTTAAAAAAGGGTTCAATTGACCTCATAGAAAGGACGTATGCTGTGTGTTTTAATAAAGGTCAAACAGATGTATAATGTCTTCTCATAAATAAAAACAGTAAACATAAATACTCCTGATGAAGATTTGATTATTCGTCATAGTGCTTTATCCAACTTTCCGTCCTTTTTAGGATGCAATTTTTCGTTATTTGAAGCCCTACTCTGGCTTTTGTCAGGGGCCGCAGTATAGCCTGGCAATAAATGTGACCTAATGGCTGAACGCGGTTTCTGGGACCTCTCCACGGTGATCCTCATCCATATGGTGGCACTTTGTGTCATCGGGTGTTTATCGCTTGGGTGATGTCCTGGTGAGGTAGAAAGTCAGTCATAGTGCTTTATCCAACTTTCCGTCCTTTTTAGGATGAAATTTTTCGTTATTTGAAGCCCTACTATGGCTCATGCCAGGGACCGCAATAAAGCCCGGCCATAAATATGGCCTAATGGCTGAACGCGGTTGCTGGAAGCTCTCTACGGTGATCCTCATCCATATGGTGGCACTTTGTGTCATCGGGTGTAAATCGCTTATGTGATGTCCTGGTGGGGTAGAAAGTCAGTCAGTCAGTCATAGTGCTGATCAGTTACCTTGTCATCTCTATGTCAGATGCAGTTTCAAGTTATTTCAAGCCCTACTCTGGCTCTTGCCAGGGGCTGCAATATAACCCAGCCATAAATATGGTCTAATGGCTGAACGCGGTTTCCGGGACCTCTTCACGGGTGATCCTCATCTGCATGTTTATCGGGTGTTTATCGTTTGTGTGATGTCCTGGTGGGGTTGTTGTTGTTGTTATCGATCCAGCGGCGCATGAGCTTTCGCCCTTTGGCCCAATGCCATGTAGTGGAATTTGCATGTTTTCACAAGCTGTTCTTTTCCTCCGTACAAGGTGTTCCACTTGTCTGGTCTCAGAGGGAGTAGCGTTCTTCTTGTCTCACTGAGTTTTGGGCACTCAAAGAGATGGTGTTCAACAGTTTCGTAGGGGTAGTTACATAGCTGGCACTCTGGGGAGTGTTGTGGCTGTATTCTGTTTAGGTGTCCATTGAGTGGAGTATGTTGCGTTCTAAGTCTGAAGATGGTGGCCTGGTCCCTTCTTGTTAGATGGTTAATGCTGTCATTAGGATCAGGGCCAGACATATGTCTATAAACCTCTCTTCCAGTGTCTCCCATGGCCCATCTGTTCAACCAAGTCTCTTTGTTTATAGCTCTTATCAGTGTTTTTGCTGTCTGGAGGGTTGTCGCTGTAGGTGGTTGTTCTTGTGTTGCTCCTTTCTTTGCCAATCTGTCAGCTCTGTCATTACCTGGTGTGCCGGAGTGACCTGGAATCCACTGCATCACTATTCTGATGTTGTATGAGGTAATAAGCTGATCGGCATCCAGGATTATCTTGGCTATGTCAGTTCTACAGCGTTCATTGCCCTCCAGAGCTTGAAGGGCAGACATTGAATCTGTGAAGATGACAATATTTTGGACCTTTGAGGGGTAAACATCCATTACAGTCTTTAGGTGGTATACTGCTGTTTCCAGTGCAATTATTTCAGCTTCATAGTTTGAACAGAATTCCCCGCATGCATCAAAAATCTCTTCAACAGATCCATCGGGATAACCTATGTAGATTCCGTAACCTGCTTTAATGGTAGCTTTAAATGCTGATCCATCAGTATAGACATGTATCCATTCTTGGGGTAAGAATCAACGGTCTTTAGTGATGAGTTCATAAGAGCGATTGGGTCGGACTGTTTGGTTTCCTCGCCTACCAATTTAGTTTGGACTTCTGGAGCTTTAAAGCGAGCATGTGGTGGTAGGTTTTTTGCAACATTCTGAATTCCTTGACGTCTTTCTGGGAGGTGGTATCTGTCCTGAATTTCATTAACACAGTGTAAAACCGATTTGTGCTTTATTCTTTGTTTGGGTTCCCAGTTTTCTACAAGATGTCTATTAGGATGGTTACGATTTTTCCTAACGCATCTTTCATAAATTTCTAAAGTGGCTTTTTCTCTCCGCAACCCGAGGGGTTCCACATTTGTATGGATTTCACATGCAGCAGTTGGTGTAGACTGCATGGCTCCGCAGATTAATCGGAGGGCATTATTTTGTACTCTGTCAAGAGTCTCTAGGTTAGTTTTGGAACAAGTTGTAAGCAGTGAGTTGTTGTACTCTATCACAGAGCGAACATATCCTAGGTATAAGCCCCTCAGAGTTTCCTTGTCTGATCCCCATGATGTACCTGCAAGTCTCTTTAATAACTGTAACCGCCTCAATGCCTTATTCCTGATGTTTTCAATATGGTTCTTGAGGCTGAGCTGCGGGTCAAGTGTGACTCCAAGGTATGTGGGATGCTCTTCTTTCATCACTTGTTGTTTGTCTAACCTCAGGTTAATATTCTTCCTTGCTACTTGGTGGCTTTTGGTAAATATTGTGTAGACCGTCTTTGCACAGTTAATCTTGAGTTTCCATCTTTGGCAGTAATCATGCAGTCTTCTAAGGTCTCCATTCAGTCTTTGGGCTCCACTTTCCACATTTTCATGACTCTGCCATATTGCTAGGTCATCAGCGTACAAGGCTTTTTCGGCCTTGATTTGTTCTGGCAGGTCATTGATAAAGATTAGGAATAGTGTACAGCTCAATGATGAGCCTTGTGGCAAGCCCTCCTCCAAGACTTCTTTAGAAGAGATTGCGTTGTGCATCTTAGTCTGGATTGTTCTATCTATCAGGAAGTATTTCACCCAGTTATACAATCTGCCATGTATTCCTATGCTCATCATCTTCATCAGGAGACCTTTTCTCCATACTCTGTCATAGGCCTGCTGGAGATCGACAAAGACTGCCACTGTGTGTTTCTTATTCTGGAAGCCATCATGTATTCTTTGTGTCAGTCTGAACAGCTGGTCTTCTGTGCAGCTGTTGGTTCTGAAGCCTGCCTGTTCATGGCATAGAACACCAGAACTCTCAAGGAACCAATATAAGCGCCTGTTTATCATTCTTTCTGCAACTTTGCCCAAGAATGATGTTAAGGATATCGGGCGGTAGCTTTTGGGGTCATCTGGAGGCTTTTTGGTTTTAAGGATGAGGACGATATATGCATTCCTCCATGCCCTTGGAAGTTTGCTTGACCTCCAAGTTTTATTAATAAGCCTGAGAACTACTTCTCTCCCAGACCGGCCAAGATGTAGCAGCATTTCGTTGTGGATCTTATCTGGGCCTGGAGATTTTCTAGGTTTTAATTTCTTCAGGGCTTGCTCTAGTTCATCCATGCTAAATTCATTTTCAAAAAGGGAGTCGCTGGCTGTTGGAGCTCTCTCTTGTTTCTTCAACTGAGAGAGCTGTGTTCTATTGAGTTCTGACAGCTTACCTGCTCTGTTAACTGAGGCAAAATAATGATTGAAATGTTCTGCTTTCTTCTTGTCTTCAGTGATTGTCTTACTCCCATCTGTCACTGGTTTTGGGTTCACCCTTCTACTTTCTCCGGAGAGGTTTTTAACTAAAGTCCATGCTTTATTTCCATTCTGTCTAAGGTCTAAGTTGGAGCAAGTTTCTGTCCATTTATCTCTTTTAGCCTTATTAACTACAAGCTTTACTCTGGCACATGCTTTATTGTATTGGATCTTTGCTTCTGTTGAACGTGCAGTTTCGAGAAATATTCTTGCTTTATTCCTTTCAGATATAGTATTTTGAATTTCTTGATTCCAAAAAGGTTTATATGCCTTCCGGCTGCCCCTTGGGATGGCTTTCGACGCTGCATTCAGGATTGCTTGTGTTATGTCTTCACAAAAAGTTTCCACACAGCTGTTGTCAATTCTTCCCAGGAGGCAGTCAGATGTTTCCTGAAATAGTTTCCAGTTTGCTTTTCGGAAATTCCAACGGGTTCTCTGCTTGAAGCGTAATTTAGGGGTGGTGCTTACAGTTGTGAGTATAGGTTTGTGGTCACTTCCTATGTCGTCCAGGACTTGGGGATAGCTTGCGTCTGCTAAGTCGGATGAGCAGATGGTCAGGTCTGGTCTGCTGAGAGATAGGTGGGCCCTGTGTAACAGTGTAGGTGTAGACTCTGTGTCCTGCAGCACTAATAGGTTAGTTGTTTCACAAGTATCTTCGATGTACTTCCCTGTGCTATTGTAGTCAGGGTAACCCCAACGTGGCGAGTGTCCTGGTGGGGTAAAAGAAGAGATTTAGATAGTGCTGATGATGTATACAAAGCCTGAAATGTATTGTCGAGTCTATATTGCGCTGACTGATGTAATGGCAGTGAGGAGGTTTCTGCTAGAGCCGAGTCAAGAGACAGTCAAAGTCCCAATACTCCCAGACTTGATGTATGATCAACGGGACATACTGAAACGTGAAACTGTTTGAGTGTGCACCGACTTGACCTAAACAGTGTATGGTCGTTGGTCTGATTGTTCGCCCACAGTAACATCAAGAAGACAAATTTGTCTAACAAGTACATACCTTCCATCCCCATCAACTTTAATTTCCTAGATTAACTCGTGGTCAAATGGTTGCCAGGCATTTCTTGCACAGTACAGCCAGTAAGGCATTGGAAAGGGGGATCGCTGTTTTATGGACTCTTTGATTTGGGGTTAACAAAACGGGCAGAGGGAAGAAGGACGCTGCATTGGCAACACATGGTCTCTCAGTGATGCCCAGGCTTTGTGCTCTGGAGAGAAGGATCTGTATCTCTGGTCTTATTTAGTGTTGCCATGGGTACAAAGTGTCGACTACACTAGCGCTGGACAAAAATTACACCAAAAGAAGGTGCCGGTACGGCATACTTTTGCGTATTTGCTTTCTTGTGTGAGTTCTTGGACCCCATTTTAGGAAAAAGCTTAAAGACCCTGTTGTACACTTGTGTTGTACTCTTTGTTGTAGTACACTGTATCTTCAAGAACCAAGTATTTAGGCCTAGGGTGCCTATTCAACATTCCGCTGGATATCTCCTTGATGGATGTGCTACAGTGAAGTCCTGCTTACTATAACTGGCACATTTGGCCCATCATCATCTAATACAGTTGTTATCTTTACGAGTCAACAATAACGCCTGTGACAGGCCACATAAACTTTAATGGCATTAAAGTTACACGTCACAAGATGATGATGATTATTCAATAAAACGTACGATAATAACTCTCTATTATCTACTCTGAGGATATAAAAGAATTACACTCTTTTCTCAATGGACTCCTGTCATTATAAGAAATAAATAGACATTAAACTGTCTCCCGTAAGTACGGTTAATCCAAACCTCACAAAGAGGAACGTCTCCTCGGACAAGGGAGATATCTTGACTCCCGAATCCTTTGTGTTCTGCAGGAGCCTTTGTGTTAATCGCCCAGCATTCAATTAGCTGGTATCCCAGGTAACGACCCGACCCGTGGCCGCTGTGTGAACTTTTCACCTGTCCTGTGACCACTAGAAGAAACTAGAAGAAACTTTAACTCTTGGACGATAAGATTACAACAGACCCACTCTTCCTCTAACAAGCTTGTCATAAAAAGCGACTTGTTCTGGGTGTTTCTTTCAAACTTAGAGTACATCTGCCTGAGAGGCAAGGAACTAACAACCTTCGTACAAAAAAGTCACACACAAATCAAGTTCTGGAAATAGTCTAAAGTCCAAAAGTGGACGAACATTAAAAAAAATGTCCACCAGAGTCTACAGCCGGTGAACGCTAAGAAAAAGAAGAAAAAGAAGAAGAAGAAGAAAACCTTTTTGCTTTTCCAAAGAAGAGTTGAATCTTTTACGTTTCATGTTGAAGTGTAATCCGGCCGTGAACTGACTATTTTGTTTTTCATCACCAGAAAACCTGACCGCAGCAGACTGCGACTGTCCGCGCCCATGCTCCTTTGTCCATTACAGCACAACGCTGTCTGCTTCCCAGATTCCTTCCAGGGTGTCTGCAGACTTCCTTACCAAGCTGGTCAACGTGTCCAGCGCCGCAGAGCTGAGGTACCGTGATTTGCTTGATGAGAACAGTGCCTAAGAATAAGGGGTCATTGCGTTGTAGCATCGGGGTCAAACCAGGGCTCTGAGAACATGGGAGGATTCTCACCAGCTGTCAACTGTCGCTAATGACGGACTGGGCCATTTTATATGGCATTCACCTTTTATAAGAGGGAAGGGGGTGAAACTTTTCATGTGTACAACGTCATCGGTTGGTTAGGCAGCTAGAGGCTATTGTCATCAGGAATGCCGACACTTTGGAAACATGGGGAGAAGAGGGAGGAAGGTGTCTACCAGCCCGTTCACTACCAATACATAAGACATTTTCTAGTTCCTCAACAGCATAACGGGAGTCCCTGTGGCCGAGTGGTTAGACGCTCGCCGGTGATCGGAAGGTCGTGGATTCGCTCCCTGCCAGAGCCGGACTTTTTTTCTCAAAAATGACCTTGGCTCCCAGGTCGACCCAGCCTTGAGTAGGTACCGGGTGCAGTCCCGGGAAAGTAAAGCGGCCGGTGTGATGCTAAGTCTAGCCCTAAATGCCCTCTACACCTAAAGGCGTGGAAAAGGGTCCTTTACTTTTTTTTTTTTTTTTTACAAGAGCATAAAAGCATACAGATAAATAACTATACTGTGCTCAAAATAGAATAAAAATTATAAGATTACTGCAGTAATATGAAATGTATAAATATATATATGTGTATAGAATTTCTGTATATGGCCGCAGGGATTGCTTAGCCTATACGCAATTATAAGGCACCCCCCCCCCTCTTTTCCCCACAGGTCCCTTTACAATATTTTAAGCATGTCGTAACAGGGGTATTTTCTTCGAAGTCGGCGTATACCTGCCTGAGAGGATAGCATCTGTTGCATCTGTTTTATGGGTACTTCTACTGCTGTTGTTGCTGCTGTTGCTACTAGCGCTGCTGTTGCTGCAGCAGCTTTTGCTACTGCTATTACTTTTGTGTAAGCATTGTCACTACTTCTGCCATTGTTACTACTACAATCACAACACAAGCACACCCTCCCCCCCCCCCCCCACCAAACCTCCATCACAAAAAACAACCAGAAACAGGTACGACTCAACTGTCCACATTTACCTGTCCATGTTACTACTGCAGAGATAACTACCTGGAGATCTGAGTCTACCTCGACACAAGCAAGCACTCACACTCCCCCCCCCCACACCCCACACCCCACACCCCACACCTCCATCACAAGAAACAACCAGAAACAGGTACGACTCGACTGTACACATTTACCTGTCCGTGTTACTACTGCAGAGATAACTACCTAGAGATCCGAGTCTACCTCGACACAAGCACGCACTCACACTCCCCCCCCCCCACCCCACATCTCCATCACAAGAAACAACCAGAAACAGGTACGACTCAACTGTACACATTTACCTGTCCGTGTTACTACTGCAGAGATAACTACCTGGAGATCAGAGTCTACCTCGACACAAGCACGCACTCACACTCCCCCCCCCCCCACACCCCACATCTCCATCACAAGAAACAACCAGAAACAGGTACGACTCAACTGTACACATTTACCTGTCCATGTTACTACTGCAGAGATAACTACCTG
Source organism: Candidula unifasciata (assembly GCA_905116865.2). NCBI lineage: Eukaryota > Metazoa > Mollusca > Gastropoda > Stylommatophora > Geomitridae > Candidula > Candidula unifasciata. Next base: position 108,899 of record CAJHNH020000951.1, on the reverse strand, counting down.
GAGATCAGAGTCTACCTCGACACAAGCACGCACTCACACCCCCCCCCCCCCCTCCACACCCCACATCTCCATCACAAGAAACAACCAGAAACAGGTACGACTCAACTGTACACATTTACCTGTCCGTGTTACTACTGCAGAGATAACTACCTGGAGATCAGAGTCTACCTTGACACCATGATGCTGAGACACGAGAGACACGAGGGCCAGTACAACTTCAGTTCCATATTTGGTAAGTGATCGATCGATCGATCGTGTTGTCTCCAGGTTACTACTTAAAATGTCACCATACTATTCCGAGATTTAAAAAAAAAATCCCATTCTGGACGGTAGACCAACAAGACAGACCCCAGATACCCCGTTCAACCTGCAAGATAATTATAACTAGAGCAATCGTAACTGCTACTACAGCTAGGTGTAACCTACAGTCCTGTGTTAGTATAGACTTTTTGTTAAGTGGCCGAGAACTAATACGACATTTAGTTGCACATTTCTTAAATGCTTCAAAGCCAACTGCCAACTTTATTTCCTTCCGTGATAATCGTCAAATAACCACTAACTATAATTATAATTTTGGATAAAATTCAAATACTTCTTCTTCTTTAGCAGTCCGAGTCCGTGAGATTCATTGTGCAGATATCCATGCGTCCATTCACCTCTCCGGATGACTTTGAACTAATGCTGCCAATCTCCCCCCCCACCCCCCCCCCTCCCCGCAAGCGAGTCGCAAGAGTCGGCTAATTGGGAGCTTTCTTCGAGGTAGTAGGGCATCTGCTCGAGCGGCAAAGAACAACCTACACACAAATAAGCCAGTAAAACGGATGTACACGCAAAGCTCAGGCCCTGGCACAAAGGCAAAGTCTAAATGCAAATGGACGAACAACCAGGACTTTCCACAGGAGCTTACTGCTGGTTAACAAAGAAAAAGAAGAAACGAAGAAGAAGAAACAAAACAAGGCAACGAGACAGGATTAGCAAGACAAAGATCTACAAGCGATGAACCAAACAGCAGAAGTAACGAAATCTCTTCTTACACAAGCCACACAAAGTTCCGTCCAGGAAGCTTGTTCTTGCTAATGCTGAAAGACCTACCAAGGAATGTGGACGGATATACTTCCCTCTGGACGGATATAGTCAATTCAAAATAAAATTTCACACAACCATAATAATTATAATGATCAAAACCACTTTTGTTTGCTTGTTAATGCTGATTTCCCCCAAACTGTCTAGAGATTTGGAGATAGAAGTTAAACATGTGTGTTCAACATGGTTTTGAGAGTATTCAAACAAGGCACTCATCTTTTTTTTCTTCTTTCGTGTTCACAGATTTTTTTTTAAGTATCCAAAAGCCACGAGTTGTTAACCCTTAGGCTCAGTATTATGGATAACGCAACCCTTCGGCCTTGATTCCATGATAAATACCCTAAATCTGGGAGAAATGTGGCTTTTCTGCCTACCCCCGGGAGTGAACCCAGACCACAAGAGGTTCGTCACCCGGTCACCGCGCAGTCCGGTTTAGCCAACTACGCTAGCGAGCCGGGCTGTTCACAGCTGTAAATTCCGGTGGAGAGCACTAACTTATACCTAACTTTTTTTTTTCTTCAACATTTTAGCTTTTCTTGGTGGCCAGATGGGATTCTTCATTGGCGCCAGTCTGATCACACTGGGGGAAATCCTGGAGGCCATACTTCTCTCAGTGTATACATTCTTCCATAAGCATTTGTTGAGAATGGGACAGCCGGTGGTCCTAGCAAGCCCTCCAGCCTCCAGTACACCATCTACACCTCCACACGTCAAACCAGACAAGAGAAGGGCTTGGTAAACACGACTCAAGGCTCTCATCCTTTGTATGGCTGTCTAGTTATCTGTCTGTTGCTCGCATTATCCTTCTTTCAGATAACACTTTGACTGCTCGAATCCCACTGACTGACTTTCTACCCCACTAGGGGTTTTTAAACACCCGATGACTCAAAGTGCCACCATGTGGATGAGGATCGCAGTGGAGAGGTCCCAGAAACCGCGTTCAGACAATTGGCCAAATTTATGGCCTGCCAATATTGCGGCCCCTGGCAAAAGCCAGGGTGGGGCTTCAAATAATAACAAAATTCATCCTAAAAAGGACGAAACTGGATATATCGAATCCCACTGTGATGCAGCTTTGGTTATTTGTATTATCTCAACACGTATTTTATGTCAGTGTTCACCATAACACTTATTTCTCTACGTTATAATACTTTTTACACATTGAACAAATGACACCAGATTCAAACTGTGATTGTAAATGCTATAGAAGAATGTCATGGTGCTCACACCAATGCAAGATATCATTAGATATCTTTCTGGGCAGTAGAATTACCTAGGTTGTCACATATAGGGGGAGTGGCATCTCCTTAGTTGTCACATATAGGGGGAGTGGCATCTCCTTAGTTGTCACATATAGGGGGAGTGGCATCTCCTTAGTTGTCACATTTAGGGGGAGTGGCATCTCCCTAGTTGTCACATATAGGGGAAGTGGCATCCCCTTAGTTGTCACATATAGGGAGAGTGAAATCCCCTTAGTTGTCACATATAGGGGGAGTGGCATCTCCTTAGTTGTCACATATAGGAGGAGTGGCATCTCCTTAGTTGTCACATATAGGGGAAGTGGCATCTCCTTAGTTGTCACATATAGGGGAAGTGGCATCCCCTTAGTTGTCACATATAGGGGGAGTGGAATCCCCTTAGTTGTCACATATAGGGGGAGTGGCATCTCCTTAGTTGTCACATATAGGGGGAGTGGCATCTCCTTAGTTGTCACATATATAGGGAGTGGCATCCCCTTGGTTGTCACATATAGGGGGAGTGGCATCTCCTTAGTTGTCACATATAGGGGGAGTGGCATCTCCTTAGTTGTCACATATAGGGGGAGTGGCATCTCCTTAGTTGTCACATATAGGGGGAATGGAATCCCCTTAGTTGTCACATATATGGGGAGTGGCATCCCCTTAGTTGTCACATATAGGGGGAGTGGAATCCCCTTAGTTGTCACATATAGGGGGAGTGGCATCCCCTTGGTTGTCACATATAGGGGAAGTGGCATCCCCTTGGTTGTCACATATAGGGGAAGTGGCATCCCCTTAATTGTCACATATAGTGGGAGTGGCATCCCATTGGTTGTCACATATAGGGGGAGTGGCATCCCCTTAGTTGTCACATATAGGGGGAGTGGCATCTCCTTAGTTGTCACATATAGGGGGAGTGGCATCTCCTTAGTTGTCACATATAGGGGGAGTGGCATCTCCTTAGTCGTCACATATAGGGGGAGTGGCATCTCCTTAGTTGTCACATTTGGGGGAGTGGCATCTCCTTAGTTGTCACATATAGGGGAAGTGGCATCTCCTTAGTTGTCACATATAGGGGAAGTGGCATCTCCTTAGTTGTCACATATAGGGGGAGTGGCATCTCCTTAGTTGTCACATATAGGGGAAGTGGCATCTCCTTAGTTGTCACACATAGGGGAAGTGGCATCCCCTTGGTTGTCACATATGGCGAAGTGGCATCCCGGTGGTTGTCACATAATGGGGGAGTGACATCTCCGTGGTTGTCACATTTGGGGGGAGTGGCATCCCCGTGGTTGTCACATACTGGGCAGAGTGGCGTTTGCATAGAGAGAATGCCTTCTGAGACTAACATACAAGGCAAAAACTACAAGAAAAGAGGAGAGGGACGCAGATCAAGACGTAGACCGAGAACAAGACGATAGCATCAGAGAAACTCTACAGCACCACAATGTGACTATGGCCAAAGCAGCCAGAACAGCACAAAGCAGGATCTTTTATCTTCCTCGACTCCCAAAGCGGTAGAAGAGGACGTAAAAAAGAAGAAGAAGATGCCCCTTCCAGGCTTTTACCTAAAGATTTACCATCCCATCCTGATATAGGACACCAGTACCTGTTACAACAGCCAGGTTCAGCCTGCACTTCAATGGGGATTAGGACGAATTCCCAGACAAAGATCTTCTAGTTCTACAGGGATTAGGACAAATTCCCAGACAGTGATCTTCTAGTTCTACAGGGATTAGGACAAATTCCCAGACAAAGATCTTCTAGTTCTACAGGGATTAGGACGAATTCCCAGACAAAGATCTTCTAGTTCTACAGGGATTAGGACAAATTCCCAGACAGTGATCTTCTAGTTCTACAGGGATTAGGACAAATTCCCAGACAAAGATCTTCTAGTTCTACAGGGATTAGGACAAATTCCCAGACAAAGATCTTCTAGTTCTACAGGTATTAGGACAAATTCCCAGACAGTGATGTTCTAGTTCTACAGGGATTAGGACAAATTCCGAGACAGTGATCTTCTAGTTCTACAGGGATTAGGACAAATTCCCAGACAAAGATCTTCTAGTTCTACAGGGATTAGGACAAATTCCCAGACAGTGGTGTTCTAGTTCTACAGGGATTAGGACAAATTCCGAGACAGTGATCTTCTAGTTCTACAGGGATTAGGACAAATTCCCAGACAGTGATGTTCTAGTTTTATGGAGATTAGGACGAATTCCCAGACAAAGATCTTCTAGTTCTACAGGGATTAGGACAAATTCCCAGACAAAGATCTTCTAGTTCTACAGGGATTAGGACAAATTCCCAGACAGTGATCTTCTAGTTCTACAGGGATTAGGACACATTCCCAGACAAAGATCTTCTAGTTCTACAGGGATTAGGACAAATTCCCAGACAAAGATCTTCTAGTTCTACAGGTATTAGGACAAATTCCCAGACAGTGATGTTCTAGTTCTACAGGGATTAGGACAAATTCCGAGACAGTGATCTTCTAGTTCTACAGGGATTAGGACAAATTCCCAGACAAAGATCTTCTAGTTCTACAGGGATTAGGACAAATTCCCAGACAGTGGTGTTCTAGTTCTACAGGTATTAGGACAAATTCCCAGACAGTGATGTTCTAGTTCTACAGGGATTAGGACAAATTCCGAGACAGTGATCTTCTAGTTCTACAGGGATTAGGACAAATTCCCAGACAAAGATCTTCTAGTTCTACAGGGATTAGGACAAATTCCCAGACAAAGATCTTCTAGTTCTACAGGGATTAGGACAAATTCCCAGACAAAGATCTTCTAGTTCTACAGGGATTAGGACAAATTCCCAGACAAAGATCTTCTAGTTCTACAGGGATTAGGACAAATTCCCAGACAGTGGTGTTCTAGTTCTACAGGGATTAGGACAAATTCCCAGACAGTGATGTTCTAGTTCTACAGGGATTAGGACAAATTCCCAGACAGTGATGTTCTAGTTCTACAGGGATTAGGACAAATTCCGAGACAGTGATCTTCTAGTTCTACAGGGATTAGGACAAATTCCCAGACAGTGATCTTCTAGTTCTACAGGGATTAGGACAAATTCCCAGACAGTGATGTTCTAGTTCTACAGGGATTAGGACAAATTCCCAGACAGTGATGTTCTAGTTCTACAGGGATTAGGACAAATTCCGAGACAGTGATCTTCTAGTTCTACAGGGATTAGGACAAATTCCCAGACAGTGATGTTCTAGTTCTACAGGGATTAGGACAAATTCCCAGACAGTGATGTTCTAGTTCTACAGGGATTAGGAAAAATTCCGAGACAGTGATCTTCTAGTTCTACAGGGATTAGGACAAATTCCCAGACAGTGATGTTCTAGTTCTACAGGGATTAGGACAAATTTCCAGACTGTGATGTCCTAGGCGCAAGATACGTGTAACACAAGCCTGTAAATCACAACGCGACATGGGAAAATATAAGTGCAACAACAACAGCAACATCACAAGCAGCTGACACAAAAAAAGGAAGAAAACTTTATCTTGTGTTATGATCAGCAAAGAGTATTTCACTGGCCCGCAGAAAGATAAACCGCATGGAGTAGTCGGCACGTCTATCTTAATTAAACTTTCTTGAGGTTAAATTTGTTGTTTGAGTTTAGCCTGGTTGCTGAGGTACTTCGCGGTATTGAAGTCGCAGGGTTGATCAAATGATCAGATGACAGTCTGGAATAGAAAACCGAAAAGAAAATACAGACACAATACAGAAATACAGCTGTCCTGCACAGAGACTGTACAGATGGATGATTGGTTGAACATACAGACAGAGCTGTACAGATGGATGATTGGATACACATACAGACAGAGCCAGTGAAGAGGATATGAACCTCCCGGAAGCCTGGCTAGGTTTCATTTATGTCCATGTGACGACATATGCTAAAAATATTTTTATATTTTAATAAGTATATTAGAGTCTTTCTTGACCTATTGTTCTCTATACACAGTTATGCACTGTCGTTCAAATATAAAAGGTTCTAACAGACCTATTTAGCCCTAGTGTGTTTGTTTTCTATTTTTTAACAACATTATTGGTGATAATGGTA
>CAJHNH020000951.1:0-97500 GCA_905116865.2 Candidula unifasciata | reverse complement strand
ACAGAGTCAATTTCTTTTTGCAAATGCTAATGAACGCATTTGCAAAAGTTGTCTATCTTCGAAGTACTTCAAAATGTTCGAGACAGTTGAGAATGGCAAGTTTCATCAATTAATCAGGTAGGTAGGTGATTTGATTTTAAAGTTAGAAAAAATGATCAGAAGCTAACACCTCGTAAATATTACTAATACTAATACTAATTACTATAACTTCTATAATTAACTCCTGTCTGATTTTATCATCACGAAGAACTATATTCCCATGAGAAATCGACTCGAACACTCCTTGGGAGGGCTATCGGCGCACTCATACACATATATATTTCATTATTTCTTGCCCTTAATGAATGATGTTACTATGCCTTCCCATTGCATATTCACCATTGCAGTTATTTTCTTTACGATTGCGATATAGTTATATGCCTGATTTTTTTAGAAGGCGAGGCGGGGGGGGGGGGGGGGGAATTGCATTCTTCATCTCATTTGGTAATAAACTTACTTTTAAATTAATTTTTTAGTGTTTTATTGTCTTTGTTTGCTTTTCTTTTGTTTAAGTCATTGTTGGATTGCCTGTTGCCTGCATTGGCACATTTCCTAAGCTCAAGTTTTACACCCACTACATATCTAACAGCCCATAAAAGGACATATTACCGAGGACTAACCCTAAACCCTAGCTAGTCCATAAATGCTGTAGTGCATCATCATCTGTTCATATCCTAATATGCTTCTTCAAACTTCTTGTTTTTTTTATGTGAACTTCCAGTAACCAGTCTTGCGCAACTTCTTAAGGAGAAGGACAGCTCTGCAGCACAATCACTGTAGAGATGGTACCTCTGTATTGGGTCACTGATAGATGCAGTAGTTAAAAACCAATGTACCTGGCTTAAGTGTTGAAACCCCCGCCTAGATGATTCACTGACCAGCTGTTCAACTAAGAATCACAAAAGAGAGGATGGGAGTGACTGTTGTCATGCAAAACAATGTGAACAATCCCGAAAATATAACCTTTTTTGTAATACATTATCACTTTAAACTTTAAATTAGATCTTATTTGTCTACATGGAGAATCTGTTTTTTTTTTTTTTCAATGCTTCTTTGCCCATTTTACTTACATGGATATGATGCTTTCCTATATCAGGAAATCTTCACCAGAACGAGCAAGTGCTAACATTTCCCCTCACTGAGAGAAGTTTATCAATAGTCTGTCTGCATGTATCTTTATCTTTTTTTTTTTTGTCTTTCCTGTTGTCACAACACATGCCAGTCTTTTCCTCCATATAATGTGACCACACAAGTTGACAGGCTCATTTCATTACTTGTTAGTTGTTTGTGGCTTGGTCTCTTTCTAAACATTTAGACTGCCAATTATTGTAGTACAGAATCCACAGCAATGAAAACACGTATTCTATTCATTGTGCTTCTGTTATCGTTTGTAATGAAGTTAAGAGACACTAAGAAACTTGTGCTGTCTAGTTGCAGATCTAGATGAAACACCTTGGGTGAGAAATGTTTATTGTCTTTTGTTGCAACACGAAATACAGATTTCTGGCTTGACTGTCTGGTTTCTAGAAAGATCTCAGAGGTCACAGGTATTCATTAATAGAGGAATTATCAGAAGTGGAAATTAGAGTATTTCTTAGTTGAACCAAACTTGTAGTAGCACAGTGGCTAGCATGTTCTCCTGTCAGCTCGGTGATGTCAGGTTCAGATCTCTTCAACAGATTTGTAAAACTGATCTGTCATCTAAAGCTAATGGCTTCAGAAATGAATTCACCAGTATTATTTGGTCTTATGTGTCCTATAATCTCCAGGAAACAAAAATACTGACATCCTAAAGATCTTAACATCATGGAAGATTGGCTAGTAAACAGCATCTTGTCTGGGATACTGAAATATTTTCACAATATCAAATGCCAAGGCGAATTGGACAAAAATATTAGCAAAAGGCATTTACCACAAAAGGAGGAACAGGTGTCGATCAGCAAGACAGGATATATGTGACTGCTTGGGTAGGAAGGTACATAAGGCCGGAGAGCTGGCGAGAGGCCTAGTGTTTTTAGGCATACCGTGATGAGAACAACGTTCTGCCAAGGACCTGCTACATGGTGATCAATCTTCACCTCTTTTCTCTACTTCTGTGAGTAGCTGTTGGATTAGCTTGTCACTGGTTAGTCTGATAATGTGTGAGAATATGTTATTTCAAGTCATGTGTTTTAGACCAATCACTATTTTATATCTCACTGACTGCCTTTACCTTCCGGGACACTTCTTGGTACGTGTGTTATGCTAGAACAGCACGAAGCACATGGGGGTGGGGGGGGGGAGGGCGGTGCAAAGCCCACCCTAAAATGAGGGTCAAACTCATGTTTTCGTCTTCTAATCTGCTTTTTTTTTGTAACAAAATTTCAGCTGCAAGATTAATAATGTAATTATCTCAACAGCCGGTGGTGTAATATTTCAGTTGTAACTACTTCTGTTGCAAGATGCTAGCTTGAATGTGTAACATTGTAAAACTACTTCAACAGTCTATGTTGTAATGTAGCAAATGGACACATTGTAAAGTAGCATAGTAGATGATCTTCAGCATTATAATTCCTTGAGGCTCAGTGTTGTAGATATCTCACACCTCCATTCATTGCTGCGGCTGCTGCTCTCTTTCCAGCTAGTGATTTCACATGTATACTATTTACTCCGACTTCTAGATGTGCTCCATGGACTACTCCAATTCAGTAGGTATGAGTTACTGGGTGGTGAACTAGTGCATGACAAGCTAGATGCTGTCAGAACCCTTGGGGGTCCAGGAAACAATTTGGAAACAAGAGTTAATCATCTTGGCGTAGAGAGATGGGTGCAACAGGGAGTGACCAGGGAATGCTGGCTGACAATCAGCATTCATAGGAAAAGCAAGATAAACAACAATCCAACACTGCTGGTACCTTCGGCTTTTGAACTCTTCACTGGCTGCTGAAAATGAGGATTGAGTGTTTACTGGATTTTGCCGAGTCGTGTGATATTGATTCTGAACTGAGCTCAACAAAATGTTGAAGACAATGTTGCAACATAGAAATATGAACAGCTAATGTTGCAAAATAACTGGCTGGTATTGAAACCTAATCTTGCAAAATATTATAAGCTGATGTAACTTACCCATGTAATGTCATGACTGAGCCAACTGATATTGTAATTAAACCAGCAAATGCGGCAGCTGAACAAGCATATGTAGTACCTTAAACAGCCAATGCCTGGATCATGAACAAGCAAGTAAGGGCATAACATAACATCTTCCAGCTGTTTATGCTTCTAACACAGTAACTTGAATAGATAGATACATTATGTAACTTCTACAACTTCTGTTAAAGCTGTAAGAGAGTGGTATCAATATCTTGTCGTGTAATACTGCGGTTTCAGCTGTCACACTTGTTTCAAAAATCTGGTTTGTAAAACAGTTACATTGCACGTAGACGTATGTTTGTATACGCAGTCTCCTCCAACAGATCTATTACATCTAATCCACTACCCTCAGACAGGGAGCAAAAGTATAGCCTTTGCGTTGCACATAGTATACTTGTGGAAGAGTTAGTAGCCATATTTGTATGCCACTGCATGCCATGTAAAAAGCTATCATAACTGTGGCAGCTTGCCATTTGCAGAATTTGGTCAGATAATGGTATTACATTTTTTCTGTTTATACAAAGTTAGATATACTGCCCCTGTTTCTCTCATATATAAATTATCTATCACATTGAACCCATCTTCATGGTGGTCTTCCTCTACCTCCGTGATTATTTTCTCCAGATCTTCAGGCCAGTTTGTCAGAAGTAATTAATTCGCCTCAATTGGTTTGGTGCTTATAACCAGTCTTATTCAATTTTGAGTTCTTGTTGGGTAGATATGTTCTCTGATCTGCCCATTGGAATAATAGGAAGAGTAAACTTATATTACAAGTGCTTCTCCTGCAGATTTACTGTATGGACACAGTTCTCACCTGTGTGCTTCTATAGGAAATGAGCAAACTCTAATTACTTTTATTTTTGAGTGTGGTCCAGTTTATAAGTTGTCTTTTTGTTTGTTTTTGCAGGCTGTATTTATGATATTTTTAAATTTCCAGCACCAAATTTAAGATGTAATCCTGTAATTTCATAAGGCAACGGATACTATATAAATACTTGAAGTGCAAGAAAAAGAAAATAAGTGTCACACCTATTTTAACTTGTATTGCAGCTGAATATTTTACTAAGTGCTGTGTCTATTTCTTTGCAACCATGTTATTTTCAGTCATGTTATATTTCACAGGTAAACCAAGCCAAATTCATGTTCTCAGTTTGTGTACTAACATCAGTGGGATTTGACAGCTGTTTGTTTAGCATAGCTCTACGTCTGCAAGATTTTCTTACTAATCAAATATGGAGTAGTATATGATGCTAGCCTCATATAGTTTTTTTAATGTGATCAGCACTTGGTGTATGATTTCAACGATGCAACACTTGTAACACATACTTCCCATAACATTCTCGTTGTTGGTCTATGTGGAAGTTTGTGTCATTTTTCAAAAACAAAAACAGTCACAAAAACAAACATAGACTAACAAATCCATAAATCATTCAGAAAAAATAATCGCACAGAATTGATAGTCTGGATGCCTTTGTGGCTTTAATCATCCAAACAAACAACCGATGAAATTGCTGAATCAGATAACCGACACATCAGACCTGTCTGGTGAGGTTATAAACCGAGGAGACTTTGACAAAGTCAGTTGCCAGAGATAACACTATCAGACAAAACAATAGCACCTACATAGTGTCGACAGACCAGAAAACCACACAATATCATCAGGTGAGATACCCAGTACCTTGGAACATCAACTGAGCGTACACTTGTAATCATCAGCCAGCAGATAGTATAAAAAGCACATGCGCTGGAAGTAAAATCTTGTGAACATTTCAACAAGTAACACCATTGTTGCTCCTGTCAAACAGCTCCTGTGTACCGGTCAAAGGATCTAAACAGCTAAAAACTGGCCAGTTAATTACAGACGAATGTGTATCACCTTTTCTTCAGTGCCATCCGTCACCAACATCAACTCCAGTTTAAATAGGAAGGTAATTGTGACTTGTACCTCAAATATTATGTCTCCTGTTTACTGTGGTTGTTGTGTCCGCTACGGCCTTCAAAACTGGTCCCAAAACTGACATGAAAGCTGTTTCTGTGATCTGTGATAAATTGTCCTACATCAGTACATGTAGATTAGAGAGCAAAGAGGGTAAATCTGTAGAATAATTGTTATTGTTACAGTCTGGAGCTAAGTCTCCCATAGGTATATGTTGGATTTTGTTGTCGTTGAAAGCAATATTGTTTATGTATATGCAAGTTATCTAATTTGGAAAAAAGTGTATATATCAAAGTTCTCTTTTTAAGTAGCATTGGTAGCAGTAGTAATAGTTACTGTGGTTGTGTGAGTGATTATGTGCTTATTGCCCCCCCCCCCCCCCCCCCCCCCCCCCCAAAAAAAAAATTAATAATAATAATGAAAATGTCAGAAAATATTTAAACAAATACTTGAAAAGAGAACTTCTTTAAAATTCTTGTTAAAGGGGTGCTGTAAGTATAATTCCTTTTTTGTGGCTCATGGTTATACTTTTAAGGAGAGTCCAGTTTCTGAAAAACTAACAGACACCATCTCGTGGGTAAAGTAAGCAGAGACATGCATTTTGTGTATATAACTGTGTGGGTAATTTATAAATAGAATTAATTTCTCAAAAGTAACAGCTTTAACCATTGGGAAGGCAGTTATATGAAAAAAGCACTGAGCTGACACAAGTCAGCATCCTGGACACACAGCCATTGTGCACATTTACCACATTCTTCTGACAGTGATCCGGACTCAGATCTGGGTGCTTCGTTGTGTCTTATTGAGCCGGGCAAACATATGACTCTGATCAGGAAGGGGCTCCGGAAGAAATTCCGTCACCCTGTTCAGTTGTCTGTAGTCTATGCACAAACGATGCTTACCTGAAGGTTTCCTCAAGAGAACCACATTAGCACTGTAAGGGGACTGTGAGGGTGAAATCACACCATCCTTAAGTAGATATTCGATTTTCTTTCTTACTGCTTCCTCTTTAGAGAAAGGGATCTGAAAAGGGCGTTGACGAATAGGCTCATCAGTAACCAATGTCATATCATACTACATTAATGAAGTGCGCCCTGGCTTCTCTGTCAGGACAGAGTTGTACTCTGACGAGAGTTGCTCTATAGCTTGTTTCTGGGAGACAGAGAGAGTTTGGTTAACTTCTACATCTTTATAGGTCTCCCTGGGGTGAAGAGGATATTCCACAGCTGGGGCTTCTCCACCTTCCACCTCCATAGCTACAGAAAGTGTCAAGAGGGTCAGTGTGTCACTTACCTCTCTTTCGTACTTCCGGAGGAGATTAATGTGATAGACCGTTGACTTACCTTTAATGTTGATCTTTTAATGGATCCTGGATATCTTTTCTACCACCGTATAAGAGCCTCTCCAAGCTAATTCTAACTTAGACCTCCCTGAGGGTAGCAGCAAAAGAACCCTATCTCCAACCTCAAGACATCTTTCCTTCGTCTTCCGGTTGAAGTGTGCAGCGTACCTCTTACGTGCACGAATCAAATTCTCCTTAGCCAGGTCCCACCCTAGCTTTAACCTTTCCTTGAGTTCCTGTACATACTGTGATATGGTTTTCAAGGAATCATCTGCCCCTTTGTCTGTCCATGTCTTCCTGAGAATGGCCGAGGGTCCAGAAATGTGTCTTCCAAACACCAAGGTCGCGGGCTGAAATCCAGTAGAGGCATTGGGTTCTTCCCAGTAGGCGAATAGTGCTGCAGACAGATACTCGTCCCACCTCTCTGGCTTTTCTTGGGTTAATCTTCTCAGAAGCGAAACCAATGTTCCATTGAACCGCTCATTCTGGCCGTTCGCTTGGGGTCGATATGGACTGGTGCAAATGTGTTGAGATTTGATTATCTGAAAAACTTCCTCCATTAATTTCCCTCGAAACTGAGATCCATTGTCTGTCAGTATCTGCAAAGGGAATCCCACTCTTGTGAAGATGTTCATCAATGCCTCTGCCACAGTCTTACTGTCGATCTTCATAAGCGCGATAGCCTCCGGATAAGCCGAACAACAGTCTACCAAGGTCAAGATGTAAGCATTCTTCTTCTTTGTGAGAGGAAGTGGTCCCACCAGATCGACCGTCACCCTTTCAAAAGGTGTGGAGGTGACAGGAGTTTTCCCCAATCCGACTGGTGCATTCCTGCCTTTAGGAGCCACCTTCTGACACTCCGGACAGGATTTGACATAACGCATGATATCTGCTGACATACCTGGCCAGAAGTAATGACAAGCAATGCGTTGTGTCGTTGCATGAATTCCCATGTGGGCACTGTAGGCTATAGTGTGTCCCATCTGGAGAATCTGCTGCCTATATGTTTTAGGTGCCACAAGCTGACTGTGTTCTGTATACTTGTCACTTGCCCATCTATAAAGTAACTTACCTTTCATGAAGAATTCTCTCTTCTGAGGGGGATGGTAACTTGCAGTTAATTTTTTAAAACATGGCTTAAGAGTTGGGTCACTACTTTGGGCCACCTTGATTTCCTCAGGTAGAGGATTTACATGAGGAGAATCTTCTGAGGCACTCTTATGCTGTGCTCGTGTGGTTACCGCAGCAAGATGCTCTGAGGGTTTCTTCGGCTCTGCTAAAAATACATAAGTAGCGCCAAAAATTAAATCAAAGGTACAGTGTTCAAGCACTGCTGCCTCAATTACCCCCGAGACATACTTAGATCGGACCTTTATCTTAGAAATCGGCAAGTTTAAAGGTTTAGCATCCAATGTAGCACATTGGAGCTCTATGAATCTGCCTGTATACTGGTCAGGTTTTACAAACTCTGGCCCCACCACAGCTCCGTACGACAATCCGCTATCATATAGACAATTTAAAAAACATTCGTTAGCCCAGACCCTCTCTACCACAGGTGGCCTATTGGAACCATTGTACAACTTTTCCTGGGTAGAGGGTACTACAGTAGACAACAAAGCTGATACTTGCAAACCCCCTGACTGTTGGGCTTTACACTCCTTAGTCCAGTGGTTATTGTTCTTACAAACTTTGCAGTAAGGCTTTTTAGGTCCATTAAAGGGTTGTCTTTGTTGTGTTCCCTGAAATTTCGAGGGGTTCTGGGGTTGTGCTTGGGATGAATTCTTTTTAGGGGATTCATTTGGATGGGTTTTATGACCATTACCACCATTCTTCCCTTGGCCATGGGCCTTGGGTTTCCCCCCTGTACACACCTCTTTATGTGCCATCTCATACCCCTCAGCATACATCAACATCTCACTCAGTCTGTCAGCACCATTCTCCGTCAAGAACGTTTGCATAGGGCGAGGTAATGTCTCTCGGAGTTGTTCCGTTAGGACCATCTCCTGCAAATCCTCAAAGGAAGAGGAGTATCCAGACATGTCCCTCCACCTAGTCAAATATCCCTGAAGGCGACTGACGAACTGGGGATAGTTCTCCCCTGTCATCTTTCTCTCATTTCGGAACTTCTGTCTGTATGTCGCAGCATTAAGTTCGAAACGTTTCAGCAAAGCCTGACACAATGCATCATAATCAGTCTCAGTACCTGTGGGCATCCGCTGATAAATCTCGTATGCCTCACCCCGCAAACCTTGAGCCAACTTCAACGTGTACATATTCCTTTCTAAATTGTACAAAGATGCCAATTTGCCAAATCGGTCTAGGTACTGTTCAATGTTCTCATCCTTCGGGTCGAAGACTGTCATAGGAAAGTTCATCGCTTGAGCTGAGCTACTGTGCGTTGATGCACCATCAATCTCAGGTGTTGGAGATCTGGGTCTATTACCCTCTCTCTGTGCCTGAAGTTCCAATTCTCTTAACCTCACCTCTTGTTCCAATCTCATTCTTTCTGACTCAAGTATGAGTTGCTCGGTTTCTTGAATCCTCTCAGATTCAATTCGGAGTCGTTCGGTTTCTTGAAACCTCTCAGATTCAATCTTGAGTCGCTCTGTTTTTTTTCTCTGTCTCAATTCTGAGTCTCTTTGGCTCACGGGCTTCCATCCTCATCTCACGTTCCGGGGTTTTGATCCACTCGGTCATTTCCTTACCCTCCAATCCCATCTGAACAGCCATGTCCTTCAATTCCTGTATAGAAATTTTTGACTGCGACGTGCTGTCTTGTCAGTTCAACAGTCCACAACCAAAATATATTGTCACCAACAATGTAAATATAATCAACAATAGATTAATTAACCACCACCCACCAAGGTTGTACCTAACACAATATATTGGAACACCACAAAACACCACAATTTGATCACAAATCACTCACAAGAGCACATTTTAAGAACTGACCCAGAATGGTCACAACTGTGTTATCAACAAAATACAAACACTGAACAACCTCCTGGCCTAGATCACCAGCAATTTTAAAGATTGAACAGAGTATACAAATAATCCCACGACGAGACCACAGATTTTTGAGGATATGTGTTCTGTCACATATCACTCCTGTCACGTGCCTGATTAAAGGATTTCTCCTTAAGAACCAACAGCACTCAGAAATAATTATGTTGAGTCGTTGGCTCGTATTGGTCTAAGGGATGCCCTGTGGCCAATATACGCTCAACTTATTTCTGGAGTAGGGCAACTCAAGTTTTGGCACTACAATATATATATATATATATATATATATATATATATATATATATATATATATATATATATATATTCCTAGGCACACTTGGCTGGACGCCCCCACTACTATAAAAAGATATGGTATGGGTTGGTGGTTGTTGGCTGGACTGTGATTTATCTGCCTGATCTCTACAGAGGTCTCATCCTGTCAGGAAAGAACTCAGAATTAGTAATCACTAAGGAGGTATCTTGTAAGGAAAGAACTTGATTTGATTTGATTTGATTCAAGAACCGACATCACAGCACTCGGGGCATTCAAATAAGCGCTCCGTCCCCATCTTCAGCAGCCAGGAAGAGTTCCGATACCAATGGTGCCAGTAGCTTTCTGATTAAACGTCCGTCTTGCCTTTCCTCTGAGCCTCGAGCTTCTGCCAGAACCTCTCGTCACCCCCAACTGCATCAATCTCACCAGACTGTGGTGATCCATCTGCTCCTCCGAATTGTACACTCTCCCACAAGGCACTAACCACATCTGCCCTATCATGTATCATTATTCCACCAAGTTGTTTGTGCAGAGCCAGCCAGTCTGTCCGCCTGTTCATTTCCCAACACACCGGCGTGACTCAGTGAAATAATCCAGACAATACTCCTCACTCATGTCCTCCGCAGCGAAGCATGCCACTCTGCACGAAGCATACCTGTTCTGATCTTCCTCAGCATGCTTTCTGAATCAGTTACAATCACGATGTGTGTGTGTGTGTGTGTCGTGTTCTCTAGCCAGCGGAAAGCTGCAGTGACCGCCTCCACCTCCATTCTTAAGCTGGATGTTGTATCATATGCCAGGCTCTCCTTCACCAAACGTCGACCATTAACTTTTGCCAAGAGGCAAGACACTGAACCGTCTGTAAATGATCAAATCCTCCAAGCGAGCATTATCTTGAATTAATTGCTGAATTTCCACCTCTGTGGCACCTGCTGACCAGTCTCTGCATTCCCGGCTCAGCGTGATTATGACTTTACACAGGTCTGACTGCCCAGGTGGCACTTTGACCCACTCCTCTCCTCGCCTAATGTTCTCAAGGATGCAAACCTGTTTGATTGTGTCCTCTGCCTGAGCCATCCATGACCTCCCTCTTATCAGCCGCTGACCCTTAACTGCACCCAGAGCTTCATGCAGGGGGTGGTCTGTGTCTGCAGCTACCCTGAGATATGACTTCGCCTGCAGCACCTTGTGCCTACCTGCAACCGTCGGCAAACCAAGGATGTATCGCACACACACCACTGGTTTGTTTCTGGTACAACCTAGAATGACCCGCACAGCCGCGTTCTGTATGCGCTCTAGTTTGTCCATCTGACTCTTTGAGACGGTAAGCAGTCCCATGCTATAATCCACCACTGACAGGATGAGGTGCTGATATAGTGTGAAAAGCATTCTTTGCTCTATGTCAATTGCAGCCATAGTCTTAAGTGCACTAAGTCCTTTTTGGCATCTCGTCACAACACTCTCCACATGGTCCTTAAATGACAGGCTTCTTTCAAATGTTATTCCCAGATACTTCAGTTTGCTCTCTCTGTTGACGTCTCTACCATCTATCGTGAGAGTTGGGACATTAGTTTTAACGATTCTGTTGTCCAGAGAACACCACAAAACAGACGCCTTTTCCTGGTAGACGACAGCCCTCATTTCTGTACACCACTCAGTCACTTTGTCTACTGTCGCTTGTAACTCCCGGGCTGTTTGTTCCCTCTCTTCCCCCTGCCTAAATGCAAGTATATCATCATCAAAAGTCAGTATCCTTCCAACTCCTGGTGCTTCTAGGCTTGCAGTCTTGCTCGTATACACGTTGAAGAGCACAGGCGAGATGGCGGATCCCTGTGGCAGTCCTGGGGCCAAATTGCATGGTTCAGAGGTCCATGAGCCCAGTCGGAGAGCAACCCGACGTGAATACAATACAGCTGCAACCCAGTTCACCAGCCATGGATTGACCTCCTTCTCCCTCAATGCAGTCATTAAGATTTCGTACCTCACTCTGTTATAAGCATCCCCGAGATCCAGTCCTACCGCCATAGTTTCCTGTCTGTTCTGAAACCCTTCATAGACGTCAAACGCAAAAGTGGCCGCATTTGCCCAAGGGTCCTTTCCTGGCCTGTAACTTCCCAGACCTCTTGGGAGAAGCTTCCCCTTTTCCAAAAATTCTTGTAACTTTACAGCAACTATCTTCTCCAAGACCTTCCCAAATGTGTTTTGTAAGGTGATGATTCTAAAGCCACTTAGCTTTGTATGATCTTTAAAAGGTTTTGGTAGTGGGATTAGATAGCTGTGCACCCAGTCTTGCGGTACTGATGCTGCCTTAATACTCTGGTTAAAACAGTCGGCCATCTCTGCCAGGTCTACATCGCTCAAAGCCTTCATGTGACCATACCTGACACCATCAGGCCCTGGTGCAGTGTCTTTTGCCTTTTTCAAAATTTGCTTGATATCTTCTACTTGTATCATGTCTTCATAATGCATATTCTTCAAGGTGCCAGCTAGCTTCTTTCTAACTGCATCCCTGATGTCTATGTCATTATGATCTGTCTGAGCTATAAACCTATGGAGAAAAGCATCCCCTTTCTCTTTGTTGTCTCACGCACACCATCGTCTCTACAGATTGTTCCGACTGTCATAGGCCGATCTTTTCTTTGCATCTGCCTTTGCAGTTTCCAGAATTTCCCTAATGTTTTATCGGCTCCCATATCATTCACAAAAGTTTCCCACTTTGCTCTTTTGGTCTTTCCTGCACAGCGCTTGAAAACCTCCACCTTATCTTTTTTCACATTCTCCGCCATCCCCACTTCCTCTCGTGAGCTTGAGGGTGTCTGTCGTACTTTCTTTAGCTGCTTCACTGCGGCTCTCTTTGCCTTCCACGCCTGTTCTACTTTTGGAGTCCACCATGGGGGCTGCAGAAAATTAGTTCTGGCAGTTCTTTTGCACGCTTCTCGTCTGAGGCGTCCAAGTAGGTTGTTGGTCCACTTATACTGGAAGGTCTTGCGCACTCTCCCAACCTTAACCTTACTGCGTTTAGAAATCAAGACTGAACATGGTAGGTGATCACTCCCATGATAATTCAGGACAGTCCATTTAACATCTAAAACCGACTACTGAGAGACAAATGTAAAGTCAATGGCTGTGTCTGCATCTCCAGACCTCACTGACATTCTAGTCGGCCTCCCATCATTGATGCAGACCAGATCGGAGTCAACCATGGCCTCTGCAAGAGCGATTCCCTGTCGGTTTTCTCCACTGCTGTCCCATTCTCTGTTCTTCGCGTTGAAATCCCCACATATGAGTAACCTATCACCTGGTAACTCCTCCAATTCCTTGAGCCAGCTCCATTGTTCACTTCTGACAAAACAGTCTATTTTGGCAAAAATATTTATGAGGTTCCAACTTAAGCCACAAATTTCCACCTGTATTCCTTGAACCTCTCGTCCACTGTGGTTCCACTGGCTCAAGTCAAGCACCACATGCTTCACTCCCTCCTTCACCAACAGACCTTGCCCATGTCTCTCCTGTCCAACAGGGTTTATATAACTGACGTACCCCGGGCAATGATATCTGTTTGTATTTAGCTCCTGGAGCATGATGACATCAAAATCAAAAATCAGCCTCTCCAGTACAGGACCTCTCTGCCTAGCACTCCGACAGTTCCAGTATCCTACTCTTACATGATTGAAGCTCAATCTCTCCGCTTTTCGCCTTGTTTTCCTAGCACCCGCCCTCCTATTTCTATGCCTTCTTCCCTCCCCATTTCCTCGTCGTCTCCTCCTCACTCCCTCTTCACTAACGGCTGAATAATGTGTCAAGCGCAGAGCACGTACCCTGTAGCTCCGGCGACGATTCTTATGTATATTTTGAAAATCCATACGAAAAAATAGAGTTCTGCAGGAAATGACCGGTCGCCCTAGTATTGCCTGCCTGCTAGGGAAAGGGCAATGGATGTCCTGTAGGAGTCAATACGCCTGGTGCCGCCCCGCACGCCCACCAGACGTCCAACGTTCACGACCAGCTCACCCGTGGCCATCCAGTTCCTCAGCACGTTGGCCCACCTTGAACTTGGGGGTTTAAATTCGGAGTTTGCCTTCTCCTAGATGGACTGCTGTGCAAAGCTAACGGGTTCCATCTACCCGGACTTCTCCCAGAAAGAAGGCGCATCAAAATATTGTTGCAGATGAATGCACAATAGGTTTCAAAGGACGGTCAGCATTCAAAATGTACTATCCTCAGAAACCTCACAAATGCGGTCTGCGAGTGTTTGCATTAGCAGACCGCCACACTGGTTATTTATATAAGTTTGAGCCATATTGTGGTTCTGCCACAACAAATCAGCTGCCATATCCAAGCCTGCTATACACTGCTAGATATGTGTTGCACCTCTGTCTTTGACTATTTGACTACAAAAAAAAATATGGTTGTTGTTGACCGTTTTGATCATTACTGCAACGGCTATTTCTTTGCAAAAATATCTCTAAAATGGTAGAAAAAACTTGTTTCTGGCTGTTAGAAGTAGCTGTTGTGAACAGTTTTATTTTATATAAAGAGACACAACCTGGCAAGGCACTTGACCACATACAATAATAATAAAAAAAAAAAAGTTTGTTTCAGAACAGCGAGCTTCTCAGTCTATTCGTCGAAGAGGGCGCCCATCAACCTTGGATGCAGAAGAAAGACTTGACAAGCACCATCATTTTATTGCTATATTAGAAGGAAAGAAGACTAAGGATTGTGCAGTATGTAGGGACAGAAAAACACCTAGTCAGAGGCAACAGACAGTTTATTTATGTGAAACATGCTCGCGTCAGCCTGGACTACATCCTCGTATTTGCTTCAAAAAGTACCACACTCTGACACAATGTAGATAAACAGCATTTTTTCACAATAAAAATGAATTAAACATATTCTGTTATTTGCCTGTTACAAGAGCGAATGTAGCCCATGTTTTTTTTCCAAAAAATATTCCGACCTGGCAACAAGTCAGGTCAAATAAAATTTGGACCTGAAAAGGTTAACCTGTTACTCAGAATGCTTCTCATGTGATCCGTAGGTTGCCGAAGAGGATGGATAATTGCAATGCACAAAGAAAGTGCAATTATTGTAAATTATAGACTTTTGATGGTCAATTGTTTCTGATGTCTTGCCCGATTGGCTTGGCAATTATCTTAAAGGTCTCTTGGTTTCCTGTTTGGCTGTTTCTGGGTTTTTCCTCGGGAAACTTTCCCCCACCCTATAGGGAAATGAGCTGGAGGGTCTTTGTTGTTCTTCTTGGAGTTTTGATGTTTTTTGGGCGCCGCCCGGTAGAGGAGTGCATTACCTATAAAATGTGTTGTACGTTTTTCTGTTTCCTTTTATATCTAGATGGCTCCTTGATGGACCTTTGAATGTTGGATAAAGTGGAAAATAAAGGTCACTCACCTCTTTTTTTTTTTTTTTTTTTTTTTACAGATATTGCTTCCTAAAGGTTTCCATTTGGGTTTTTTTATTATTCATTCTTTAAATCTGGAGATGTGATGTTTACGGGCGCTATATTGTGTTGCTGTACAAAATTCAAATGGCAGCGTTTTTTCGAAGGCCGCACAACCTCAGGAAAGAACTCAGAATTAGTAATCAGTTTTCATCACACATCAGCTCACCTCACCTCTGCTCCTCTTTTACATTCCTCAGAGTGTACTCTCAAGACCAGGAGACAATGTCTCCTTTCATTTATCTGTCTGTAACTAGTGCAGCAGATAGAAAGTCAGATATATATAGTGGAGATAGACACTACCACACATAGATCATCCTCTCTCCACCCTCACATCTGCACTCAGACATTCAATGTTTACAGTGAGTATCTATATATATTCCTTCTTCCCAGGCCATTCGTTACACACCCACTGAATCTGTCAAACACACCCTGACGCAGAGCGCTAGCCCTGACTGCCCGTTAAGCTGACCTACATTAATTGTTCCAGTTAATGCTGCACAATGTCTACAAATTTTAAGATATATCTAAATCCCCTTTGTGATACAACCGGTAGCTGACCCACAAGATCGACAGCAACTTTCTCAAAAGGGTGACATGAAAGATAGACCCTTTGGATAGGAGGTTTCTGAGATGCATCTAGTCTCGCCATCAGTTGACAGTCTTTACATGACCTACAGTATTTCCTAATATCAGTGGAACAACCAGGCCAATAGAATTGTGCAAGAACTAATTTCTGTGTTTTTCCTACACCTAAATGTGCATCAAAATGTTTGTCGTGTGCAACTCTTAGAACATCGGTTTTATAACATACCGGAACGACTTACTGTTTACATTGTATACTAGGTGATTGAAAATACCTCATTAAAATTCCAATATTTACATAAAAATGCCATGTACCTTTCTTAAGGTTAACACCGGGTACTTCTGCCCTCGAAAAGCATTTAGTGAGGGTAGGATCAGCACGTTGTTGTAGTGCAAAATTGTTGGTTTTCGGTGTGTGTAGTTCTTTTTCCTGCTCTTTTTGGTCGTTCTGGTTCGTTATTTAGTGCTTCTTCGCTAGCTATCCCACATGTGATAGCTACTTGGTTTTCGTTCGAAGTAGCTGACTGTAACGCAGGTGTGGCTTCCTCGTTACTTAGTCTATGTTGAGCGCGTGTAACTGCAGCTTTACCTTCAGTCACACCCTAATTTTCCTTATACCAGCGTTCGATTTCCTCTTGCGAGGGCGTCTTTGCTCCTGAAACTCCTGCTGACGGTCTCTTTAAAATACACACTTCGGCAACACCTCCAAAGTACGCGTTATTTAAATATATTTTCGCTAAAGGAAACCTTTCTAGACGACCACAAAATGTACGACACTTGCAGTACCGACCCAAGTATGCCGATTTGGCGATTAGATATCTAGCTACACCGATATCATTCGCGCCAGTGTCCTGTAATACTTTATATTTCCAACATAACCGTTATGCAAAGGCAAACCTGCCTTCAGTGGTACAGCGGACAGTGCTGGGTAAATAATTCCCGGACCGATTCGAACCTGATTGTCCGCTTCATTAGTTGCTTTTTGTGACATTGCTGAGTTTACCGCCTGTGCGGAATTATCATGACTGTTAACAACTCTTGGGCAATCCGAACGTTTATGTGAACCCCGGCAGATATAGCACCGTTGTGACCCGTGTTGCGTTGAAACCTTCCTTGTAATAATGGGGCATCATCATCTCTCTTGTGTTGGTTACTGGGACAATCGAAACTTTTGTGTCTCCACGAAAAACAGATCGAACAACCGGATGAACGGGGTTGATATTGTTCGCCCTGCCTTTTAAAGTTAGATCTCTGTGGAGTGGTTATCTCTGTTCGCTGTGGTTGCGATAATGCCCTTGCCTATTATGGGATTTGTTCCATCCGGGCCGAGTTGACGAGGCGTTTTGGGGCACCCTAATACTGGATGCAGTTGGGAGCATGTCATCGAATCTGGTGTTATGTAATGGTTTGCCAGGATGTGCAGTGACATAATTTTCTCCCAATTTCATTATCTCCTCAACCGACTTCAGTTTTCTTTCCTGAAAAAATGAAAACATCTCCAAACTACAGGATGACAAAATTTTATCCCGAATAATGAGGTCTGCTAATCTATCATACGAGTTTTTAACGTCTGCCAATGTCACGCAAAATCAGCAAAACTTTCCTCGATAGATGGCACGACAGATTTAAACTGAACCCGGTAACCTTCTTCGGTCATACACTTTGACGCCAGCAATTTTTGTTTTACTATATCAGACGATGCACGTTCATCTTCTGATAATTTTGTGAACGTGTTTATGACTGGTCCCGTTAGTAAATCCCTTAAACGTGATACCCATTATTCCACTAGTATCTTAGATGTATCCATCGTTAAAGAGAAGCGATCCAGGTAATTATGAATATCTTCCGTAGGCGTAAGGAAAGGTAATTTGAGTCTGTAGACACATGCCCCTTGTTCTGAACCCGAATGGCTACTGCTAGTCACAAGACGACGGCTCTCTGATTCTGACACCGCAACAACCTTGTCTCTGTCTATACGAAATAGGTCTAATTCATTCTCCAAACGTAACTTTTCCCAGATTAGTCTCCATTTCAAAACACAGTCTCTCAGCCTCAGCTTCTTTTTCCCAACGTAGTTTCTCAGCCTTAGCTTCTTTTTCCAAGCGTAGCTTCTCCAACTCCATTTCTTTTTCCCAGGCGCGTTCTGCCGTTCTCTCATCGCGTAACTGGTTATCCCTGTCCGCCAACTTTTTCATTATTTCCTCAGCGAAAGCGAAGAGTTCCCTATTTTGTAGGCCTATACTTCGACCTAGCTCTAAAATCTCCGCAAATGTAGACATATTCAAGTAATATAACAATCAGTTTATAAAATATGTATGATAATGAAATATGTGTGGTGAAGTGACGCCACAGGACAACGAATACTGCGTACAGTCACACACGTACAATGCGACGAGTCTAACAGACGATTAAAAAAAAAAAAGACTTATTACACCAATGGTACTAACAAATAGAGAAGGGACAATCGACGAAAGAACACCAGATAGCACTATTACGAAGTGAACGTACAGGACGTGACGAGACCGGACTAAGACACTTTAGCCTAAATCAATCCACAGAGTCGCGAATAGATGAATTATCTCCCTGTATTATTAGGGACCATTCCGAGGGTTGAAGTTGGCTACAGAGCCAAAGACGATATGTCACTCTAGTGGTAAGCTAGTGGAAATACTCGCCGCCCAACCTCCCGCTTACTTGATTACACTTAACGATTTTTATGCCATTTGCTCTCCAACTTGTATACGGGTAAACCAGGTCTGTTCTTTGGAGAAAAGAGTCAAAATTGTCAGCGCAACAGAAACTACAATAACCACAATTGACATACCAATTGGGTGGAAGGCAAGTAGACAACAATGTACACCATAATGTTAGCGATGACAAATACGCTGATAGAAGTGACAAACCAACAGTAAGTAGCAGAGACAATGTTCAACGGTAATGACCACTTAATCCTGATGTAGATACAACGATGAGACAGTAATGGTGACTTGATTCCGATCCAAATCTAAAGAAAAGTGCTACAGACAATATGGTGATTTGATTCCGATCTAAATCCAGCAGTGGTACAGAAAATAAAGGTGACTTGATCCCGATGAAGATGCAAAGCTAGAGTTGACATATAATTGTGGGAGGTTCCTCGTTCCGTGGCTTTGCTCCCCGTGGAAACGTGTAAAGGCAGGTTCGCTTTTAACGTGCTTCATATACAACATGTTATTAAGACCAAACCACGATAGGATGTATCACACTGTGGTGTTTGAGAGGTCTCTCGTTCTGTAAAGGCAGGCACCCATTGTGACGTGCGACGTCTTGCTGAGAGCGTAGGTTCCCTTTAAATTGTGTGATCGGTAGATTAAAATGCGGCATCAGATAAATTACCATGCCACCAGCCAAGTGTGGCAGAACATGAGGAGCTTCAAGGCTTCCAAACGCCGTTAACAATGTACCAGCTTTCCGCTGAGGTTTCTAGTGGAGTCCCGGGGTAGAGCGTCCTAGAGGATCCACTGTGACACGACTACACGTCTGTCTTTTCCAGACTGTATACAACGAATCTTCGATTACCATTCTTTAATGTACCAGCTTCCAGCTGAGGTTTCTAGTGGAGTCTCGGGGTAGAGCGTCCTCAAGGACCCACTGAGACACGACCACACGTCTGTCTCCTTCAGACCTTATTTAACGAATGCTAAGACAACAATTCCTTAACATTATGTTTTGACGTCCTATTTGCACACTCAGTACTGGTGCGTTCTAGTGCATATCCGCACGCAACACTTCATAAAAATAATTCCTCTCGCCCCAAATGGTAACACAGTCTACTAGGGTTAGGATATAGGCATTCTTTTTCTTAGTAAGTGGAAGAGGGCCGAATTGATCTACAACCACGCTCAAATAGCGTAGAAGTAATGGAGGTCTCACCCAAACTAACTGGTACTGTACTGCCAGGCACGATTTGACAAAGCGGACGATATTCCAGTCATTCTCGGTCAGAAGTAGATGCGATGAGACGTGGCACCAGTTTCCATGTGTGCACCATATAAAGTGGTATGGCCCATTGAAACAATTTGCTGTCTAAAGTGTCGGGCACTACGAGCTGGCAGTACTATGTTTGCTTATCTTCTTCTCTAAACAACAGCTTACCTGTCATATCATTCTTCAGAGGACTATGAACTTTGGGTAACTTAATCAAACAATTTTTAAAGTGGTATCCTCGGCTTGTGCCACCTTGATTTCATCTGGCAGAAGATTTGCTGGAGAGGGATCAACAGGTTAATGTTTTTTTTTAAATTTTTCCCCGGTCGTCACAGTCGCTATGGGTTTTGAATTCTTCTGTTCTCCTGGAAACAAATATCTGGCGACCAGGCTGAAGGAAAAATCGTGTTTGTCATCACGATAGCTTCAATAGTCCTAGTTACATACTTATACCTTACCTCAATCTTAGCTGTCAGAAGGTGCAAAGGTTTGTAGTCAAGAGTTGCACTATGAATATCTAGAAAGTTACCTATGTACTGTTTCCCATGTACCAATTTTGGATTAATTATGGCAGAGTAACTTAGCCCAGTACAGTAAAAACAATGATACAATTCGCCATTAACCCACACTTCCTCGACAACGGGTGGCCTTTCATTATCATTATAGACAGCTTCCCGCGCAGAATACTTGTCCCCGAACAAGATACCCGTGCACTGAGTTGCAGCAGGTTTAGCCCTACATGCATCAGTGTGATGTGAATTGTTCTTTGCAATTTTTGCAACATGGTCGCTTCCAACCACTGTTCGGCTGCTTGGCGTGTGAAAAAATCTCTGAGAATTTCGATCATTTACGGAAATGACCCTTTCCTGGGGGTTCTTGGATTTAGGGTGACTGGATTACTGATTTCTTACCTGATTTCCTCAGGTGTGGCTTGGCCACTGGATTGTCCTTATGGCTAATACCTATCTGCATACAACAGAATATCATAGAGTTGCTCAGCCCTATTTTCAGCAAGAAAGGTCTGCATCAGCCTGGGCATTGTGTGGCGGAGCTGTTCGGCAAAGAACATCTATTGAAGCTCCTCATACACGGCTTCATACCTGGACATCTCCTGTAATTGAATTAGATACCCTTCAAAACAGCCAGCGAACTGAGAGTAAGTTTCGCCGCCTTGCTTCTTTTCAGATCTGAACTTTTTTTTAAAGGTGTGAGCATTCACTTCGAACCTCTTCAGCAGGTTCGAACACAGAGCATCAGTCTCATATGCCTCACCCCTAGGACCCTGGCTAACTTCCCCTGCAATAAAAACGTCACATTTATTAGTTTACTGCCAACCCAGTGTCTCGTTACCTATAGTCCTCTGTGCCTTTTACGGCTCAGAGGTAAATGCAGGGCCAGGGTGGATCGAAATAATTCATACTATTCCACTCAGGAACACTTTAGTTTCTCCCAAAGAAAAACCTAACAGTCGGTGCGAAGTCTTCAGAGGCCCTATATTCTCTATAAGAGAATTACTATTTGGTCTTCTAAAAATTAAAAGGTAAAGTCGGGAGACGTGAGCCAGCGTCATTGCACACGGCTAGAAACCATAAGTGCTCTGCCACCACAGGTACAGACAGCTGATAAGAATTGTCTGCCTGTGTCACCGTTCGCACGTAACTCTGTAGCTACAGCGTCGTTCCTTAATTTACCCCTAGAGTATAACTCTGGTACCCATTTTCTAGAGGCTGCGCGAACTCCGGTAACTGCCCGGTTTCGAACACCGACTGTGGGCTGCAGCGAGTTGCAGCTGGATTTGAAAGCGAGCCTCTTATCGACTGCGCTAACTCGGCCCCCTCGAGCCGTTCCCATGGATGTACCAAAGGACTCGATTCCAACTCACTGTCATATAGCGATAACTAGATTGCCGTCCTCGCCATGCGAGACTCAGTGGCACACGCAGGGTGAGTGATCCAAGTATAAGCGGGGAGTGTTAACGCCACCACCAAACACAGCTAAACTCTAATTACCAGTAGACCTGAACAACTACCTACGCATGACACAATACCAACACAACTGTCCGTAGAATACTATATAGCACACGAGAAATACTAACAGCTAGCCAAAACACATTACGACAACGCTAACAGTCCCTATCTTTTAACTACAATCTATAACGTCTCTCTATGTCCCTACCTTTACACGTTCATGTCCAACGCTCTCCTCCTCTCCCCGTTCAGCTTCAGGTAAAATATGTATGTAGTACCAGTGTTCAAGCCATCGTGGGTTTTTTCCATATCGTGAATTCAGCTGGCTGACCGCTTGTGCACCTTTTGGTCCGTCATACACAAAGATAGGACGTCACAAGTCTAATCGTCTATGTTCTGTCCTATACCCTTCTCACAGGGCTATGACAGGTCCAACAGACCTTATCAGGACGGTCCTTTTTAGTAGCATCAGAGGTGCAGCTATCGAGCTGAAATTATGTATGAATTTCTGATAGTATCCTCACAGGGGCACGAATGAGTGGACTTCCTGCTTAGTTCCAGGCCTAAGTGCTTTTCTGAATTTCTGAATGTTCCCTGGCTCTGGGCTAATAATTCTTTCTGAAACTGTGTGTCCTAAGAACTCTAAATTCTGCTGGGCCAGTTTACATTTGTTGGGTCGAGCAGTGAGACTAGTTTCCTTCAATCACTGCAGGAGTTTCCGCAACGATTTTAGGTGTTTATAAAATGTCTCAGAGGCCACCTATGTATCATACATAATAATAATGATAGAGGGATCTTCCAGAGGTGTTAGAAGCAGCTTTTTCATTGTGGGGAAGACCCCCGGAGCGTTACAGGTTCTGAAAGGAAGAACATTAAATTCGTAATGAGAATCTGCAGTGCTAAAAGCCAAAAACTTACGAACTTCCTTCTCCACATGGAAGTTACGGGAGTTTCTCCCAATCCGGCTGGTGCGTTTTTGATCTTCGGAGCTACTCTTTAGGACTCAGGACATGATTTTACAAAACGCTTGATATTTGCTGTCATACCCAGCCAATAGTAGTGACAAACAATGCGTTGTGTGGTGGCGTTGATTCTCATATTGGCACTAAGCAATAGAGTGGCCGATCTAAAGGATCTGCTACCTTTAAGGTTGTGGTACAACCAACTATGTTCAGTAGATTTATCTCCTTCCTGACGATACAATAGCTTACCTTTGACAAAGTATTCGTTATTCTTCAAAATATTGCGACTTTCAGGTAATCTAAAACAAGCCTTTAGAAGAGTGTCATTTCTTTAGGTGTTGTAATAAAGCACAGGATAGAATTTGTCAGAATATATTGCTCGAAATATGGATCTACTCTTGGTAAATGTATCGAGAAGAAAAGAATTGTTTTTCTAAGTTTTCTTATCCCGAAGCAAGGAATTAGGTGGTCAACTTTAATCTTTTCTTCAACAATTGAGTTAAGTCGTCGGCTATTTACCTAATTAGGGTGACCTTGCTTTAATAGATACTGCCCCCAAGAAACTTTCACTAATAATGTGGTTTTACTTTATGAGAAAACACATGATGACCACATGATAATAACTTTCTGAACGTTTAGAATTGTTCAAGGAAACATTTATTTCATATTTTCTTTAGTGATGATTACACTTATTCTAAATGCTAAACTTAATTTATTTCTAACAATAGTTACCACACCATATTTCTGTTATGAACTCAAGTGTCTCTATGCAATTTCTGCTAATCGTCTTTTTCTTTTACTTCATTGACCTCTGACTGGATTGCTGTTCGGATGTTCCTCCTAAAAGATTACAATGTCACCTGTTTTTCTTCTCGTTAACTTTGATGTTCATGGTTGGTTCACGTTGTTTCAGATAGTAGCTTCTTGTGAGATGGTAATCATAACTTCGACACTTCTAAATTGGGATAATACTTCTTGAATCATCTCAAACAATAAAGACACTTTCAGTCTGTTTTATAACTAAACTCTCCGATGTTAACCTTCTCCCATGACGTTATCAATTCAAATGCGTGGTTAGGTTGAGGTGTCGGAAAGGAGTGACGTTTACATTTTTTCAACCTTACCATAGATTGGTTGAATCCCAAGCAACACATTTAAATTCCACGTCATATATTTCTATGGTGCAGAACATTCTAGACTTTATTTATTAACTAAGGGGTTTAAGGATATATATAAGATTGCGCAACTGAGGCACTTCATGACAAAAGCTCCACCCCCCCTCCGCCCATTTGAAGTTCTACCTTAGAACTTCTCCAGGCTCAATTGTCCAATCTTATTTCCATCAATCCTCACTTCTTCCTCGTTTTCTTCAATCTCTCTCCACGGATGTCTGCTCAAAAAATCTGCCCCAACATTCATTTTCCCTGGAATATATTTAACTGTGAAAGAATAAGGTTGTAACAGTAGGGACCATCTCATCAATCTAGTATTTAGTTTCTTTGATGTTGCCAAGAATGTAAGAGGTTGATGATCACACTGCACATTAAACTTTTTGCCATATAAATATGGTTGATACTTCTGTATAGACCATAAGAGACAAAGATATTCTTTCTCGATTGTACTGTATGCTTTTTCCGCCCTATTCAACTTTCTGCTAGCATAGGACACCGGGAAACAATGTAGTTGGATCTTCCCGCCCTACCTGGAGTAATGTGGAGCCTATTCCAATATCACTAGCATCACAACGTATGGTAAACTCTCTGGTCAAATCTGGTAATTGTAAAATAGGTTTAGATGTCAATTTTTCTTTAAGAGTTGTATAAGCCTCCTCACATTCAGGTGTCCATAATATTTTCTCAGGTTGACCTTTACGAGTGGCATTTGTTAGAGGGGCCGCAATGATGTTAAAATTGTTTATAAATTTTTGATAGAATCCACACAGTGTTATGAATGATCTCACGTCTTTCTTAGTGACAGGGCGAGGAGCTTTTTTTCAATTTTTCTACATTCTTTTGTTCTGGAAACAAATAAACTTCAGTAGTGGTGTGTCCCAAAAATTCTAGTTGAGAATAAGCCAACTTAAATTTGGAAGGTCTGGCCGTTAAACCTGTTTCCTTTAATCTTTGAAATAGTT
Organism: Candidula unifasciata; assembly: GCA_905116865.2. Lineage (NCBI taxonomy): Eukaryota > Metazoa > Mollusca > Gastropoda > Stylommatophora > Geomitridae > Candidula > Candidula unifasciata. The sequence continues at coordinate 72,705 of CAJHNH020000951.1, read as the reverse complement.
TATAGAATGAGGAAATGCTGTTCAAGTGTCTCTGAGGCTATTAGTTTATCATCCATGAAATTACATATAGTGTCATCTTTCAGTGGACTCAACAGCATCCTCATCATCTGAGTGAACACGGAAGAAGAATTATTCAAACCGAAAGGTAAGAAATTGAAGGTATAATGGCCTTCTGAAGTGATAAATGCGAGAAATTCGCGTATTTCCTTCTTGACAGGAATCTGATAATAGCCTTTACTGGGATCAATCTTAGAGAAGTACTTAGCTTTATTCAGTTTGACAAATAAACATCCCTGATCAGGTAATGATTCCGGTTAAAATTCAGTTATTGCATTTAACTTCCTGAAATCAATGCATAATCTATGTTCTCCTGAAGCCTTTTTCAACAGTACCACATTCACATTATAGGGTGAAGATGAAGGTGAAATAATTCCTTCTTTCAACAAATGCTGGATCTTTTCTCTCACAGCTTCTTTCTTAGCAAAGGGTAACTGATAACATTTCTTACATGCAATCTCATGTTAAATTCAATTAACTGAGTGCGTCCGGGCGTTTCCGTTAAGACTTTCTGATGACTGCCCAATAATTTCTTCAGTCCTTCCTTTTTCTCTCCTTGTAATTTCAGATTTATATCCCCACTTTCATATGTTTCTACAGACTTCATGGGATATTCTACTGCCATATTTTTCTCTTCTTCTACTTCTGTGGCAATGGGCAAAACCATAAGATGTCTTGGGGAACTATCTTCTTATTATTAATATTTTCGGAGAAGATTGACATGAAATACTTTATGTTTTCCTCGTACATCTATCTTGTAATTGGTCCTAGAAATATTTTCTATTATAACAAAAGGACCCTCATAGGATAACTCTAGCTTACTTATCTTTCTGGGTTTCAGTAATAGTACTTTCTCGCCCACTTCAAATGACCTTTCCTTGGTTTTCAACTCTTCGATGTATACTGGCGTAGTTTTCGTAACTTCGTCTTGTGTATCGGATGTCCAAGTATTTTTGAGAAGGTCCAGAGGTCCAGAAATGGGTCTATCAAACAATAAAGTCGCAGGCGGAAAACATGTTGAACTATGCGGAACTTCGCAATACGCAAATAAAGCACCCGCTAAATATTCGTCCCATTCATCCGGCTACTCTTGAGACAGTTTCTTCAACAGACCAACTAACGTTCCATTAAGGCGCTCGACTAATCCGTTACTTTGAGGTCAGTACGGACTTGTGTGAATATGTCTAACTTTACATATTTTAAACACCTCTTCCATTAATTTACTCTTAAATTGATCAGCGTTATCCGTAACCATTTGGAAAGGGAACCCTACAAGAGTAAATATGGATATTAAGGCGTCTACTACCTTGACTGTGTCTCTGTTCGAGATTGCGATAGCTTCAGCCCACATCGTCGAACAGTCAATCAAAGTCAAAATATAGGCATTACGTTTCTTAGTGCGTGGCAACGGACCAGTTATATCAACTAAAACCCTTTCAAAAGGTGTAACAATTTTGGTATCTCCAAGACTAACATGAGGTATCTTACCCCTAGGTGCAACACGTTGACATTCAGCGCAAGATCTAACAAACCTACTTATGTCTCATCAAACAGTGAGAGTAACGAAGTAAAAACTCTTAAGAAGATCCCCAAAAGCCTTTCTGACAAAGTGGAGCAAAGTTACCCAGAAGTTCCAAGACTCGAATTATATTTACCCACCTGATTAGGCCATGACACATCTGCCATACGATCTATCAATTAACTAGTAATCTTACCTGCATGTTCTGATCCTTCAAATTTATGACAAGCATGAATTGTAAAAAAAAAATTACACACACCAGAAGAAACAAACAGAATAAAGTTCGTAGCAACTCCCCAACCTATATAATTCTTTCCTTCCAACTTAGATATACTGTATACTTACAGAAGCAAATTATGTTTATTAATTGCCCTTTTAAATGTTGATCCTGGCACAATATTACTTCCCGAAACAAAGAATGCGAAGCATTCCTGTTGCAACGCGGTTACTCTATGACGTAATAATTGTCATCATTTTGCAAACATTGCAGAATTCACTGAATCTCAAGTTTTACCATAGGCTCATGGTGGTTTTGTAACACTCAGTCTTTTGTAACACTCAGTCACACTGACACCCCGGCCACTAAAATGGGAACATACACAGTAGAAGTGGATTCTCCTCCAGTGATGCGTGGTAGCCTAGCGACAAAAGCTGCCTGTAGACGGTTATTTACAAGGAGTGTGTATTTTAGGACTGCGAACAACAGAGCCAAACGCCATTCGTAGAAATTGGTATCTCCGTCAAGCCAACGAATTGCAGACCGGTTTTGTGACATAAGGTCTATGCTCGCAGTCTCCTAGGAGGAACGATTAGCAGTTCGAACAGTTAATTTTCCTAAGCGTAGTGAATAGTGATTAGAAAGGATTATCATCACAGCACCATAGGTGCTCCGATTTCATGCACAAAAGTGCCACAAATGTAAAACGACTGATGACGCCTGCTCTGTGTTAGTTAATGAAACATCTTGTTCACTTAGTGCAATTTGGTTTTCTTGTAGCTCCAGGCTGCACCCCCACGTCCATCAGTCTAGACAGGGATACGAAGTCAAGTCCTTTGGCGTGCTCCTCGGTACGGTAAATGTAGCGCATGTCATTGATAACATCACTTCTGTCCAGTACTGGACCAGCTATAGCAACTGCAGTGTCAACAAGATAGTTTGCACACTCCTTCCCTTTGAACACCCGCATGACCTGGCACAAAGATTATAGGTTGGGGCAGATATTTATGAAGTGCTTAGTGTTGCAATCCATTTATGCCTGATAAATAAAGCTTAGACTTTTCAAAGCGTATTCAAGTTACTAAGAATGCATACGTGTGTGAACTTTTGAGTACCAAGCCATGCTAATGACACTGTTACAGTCATAGTTTCCATTGCCAAATATTGAACTAAGGTAATTGAAGGAAACGTAGTTGACAGGCAAAATACATCACGTTTATTTGTAGCTGTCCACGGGGGTTTGTGTGGGACCATGAAAATGAATATGGTTGAATGCCCGTATTAAACTATGGTAGAATAACCGTTTACCTCCAAACCGGGGTATTGAGCCTAGGCTGCGCTCAAACTGCGACATCAAGTACACATGCAGGTAAGCTTCTGGTTTCCAACAAAATAGTGAAAATTTGGGGGGTGATTGCAGTCAAGCTAAGACAAGCAATTCCATTGAAATTCTACTAAAAAGCTTAACCAAATATGGAAGCAGAAAAACGTGCACAAAACAACACAAATAACCTAACGTTTCGGCCGGCAGCCTTTGTCAAACAATGTCACCGTCTGTCATCCACACACTTCTCGCGACTGTCATCTATTGAGTTCTCGTTGGCAAGTGATGTCGTGTCTGTTGTCATAAATCTTGTTCACTAGTGGTCTGCCCTAGTGTGAATCTTCAGATTGTACACAACAGTGTGTTGTGTTGTCATGCGACAACCCATTTGCATTGTAGTCTCCTTTAACTCCTGGAGAGATATTCTGTCCTGGGCCATGATGAACAGATTAGGCAAGTCACAAAATCAATTTCAAAATGGAATCAACAATAAACTCCAACCATCAAACATCACAAAAATAACACATATCCACCTTTTAGTAGTCACACAATCGTCCTTATAATAAATAGCCCGTCAGTAATATCTCGGTTATAAATCAGCCGATATCTTTGATAGTATAGTTACTTTTGTCATGTCCGGACATGTCTATTGATGCTCAGATCATTCCCTAAATATGAAACCCAACGTCCTATGACTAATAGTGCCAGTTCTTTGTTGATTGATGTCTTTCTGTATGCCCGGTGTGTTTCTCGCTTTTGGCTATACCGATCTTTTCCCGAGTCTTTCATTCTGGTGAGCGATGTAGAATAGCTGTCTCGGAAGCCTTCCACCCTTCCCACTTCTCTAAGGGCATTAATAATATCAGCATAATCCATGGGTTGACCTTCAACAATGACAGCGGATCCAGCTAACTTGTCAGCTCTTTCGTTTCCATCGACGCCCGCGTTCCACGGAACAAAGATAAAGACGACGTTGCGCATAGTGAACGTCTGTAACGTCTGTCACAAACCTCTGGTATGACCTTGCCGGTCCGTGGCTCGCTAACTAGGCCTATGACAGACAGACTAACCTACAACACACACTGAACCCGAACGCACACAGAGCACACACGACAATCTTTATTGGAAGTACAGGTAATACATAGACAGTTGACTTCCCGCCGTGTGGCCACCTATTGCCTGGACCCTCTGGCTGAAGGGGCTTTACAATCGCCCCGTCCCCAGTACGTGCGACAGGCAATATTCTGGTGTACAAACCACAACCCGGCAGGATACGCTCTCTTCTATCGCCACGCTGACCCAATCAAACTGTCACAGTCTCTGTCCTAGTGCAGGGTCAGAGTGTCCAGGTTAGCCACTCTCTCACAGCACATATACATAAATACTCTACACAAGAACTATCCTATCCTAACACAAAACTGTACATAAACTATCCAGTCACTAACAGATATATCCTAACTCTAATACTATAACACAACTGTCTTGCTAAACGTCCTCTCTTCCTGACCGACGCACACCGAATGTCCCTTCTTTCTTCTACCTCGTGTCTCTTGACCCCGTTCACCAGCTCAGTCCCAAAAGCAGTCATCGTGTTACTACAACACAGTTCAGTCTTTCTTGCTTTATCCTGAGCGCTGGTTTCGCAGTGCGATCACAGAACGGACTTGACCAGTTACGGCCCTGACCTCTGTGTCAACCCTGGGGTGTCACGTCAACACCCCCACCTACGGTGTGGTACACTGACTGTACTTGATAGGGTTGTGACATTCACCCTTCCTCTGAACTGATACTTCCTGACAAAGTCAAGTATCAGCAAAGCCTGGCCTGCCATCATGTACAGTCATCTTTTTAAATTTTATCGTCAACATTTAGTTACCTAAAAAAAAAAAAAAAAAGTCATGTACTTTTGGGTCAATCACCTAAGGACAAACTATCTGGCACATATTTAATGGGTATATACATTCAATGGGCAAGCATGGGCATTTACAGCACGCTCAGCGGGCAGAACAGTCAAAGAAGCCAACGGTGCCTTCTCCATGACAACCAGCAGCATGACGATGGAGGTGATGGCAGTGACGCAAGCGTTTGCCTGGCTTGAAACACAAAAATACACCCGCATATGTATACTCAGTGATTCAATGAGTATGATCCGGAGGGTTCAGGCAGGTTCAGTGCGAAGACAATGGCTTGAATCATTATAGAAGTCCACTGTGCGTGGAGTCACCTTTATTTTTGTTCCGGGACACGCAGGCGTCGATGGAAATGAAAGAGCTGACAGGTTGGCTGGATCCGCTATCACTACCGACGGTCGGCCTATGGATCATGCTGATATTATCAATGCCCTCAGAGAAATGGGAAGGATAGAGGACTTTGGTGGCAGTGAATCCACATCACTCGCCAGAATGGCAGACTTGGGAATTAAGATCGGCACAGCAAAAAACGAGACGCACACCGGACACGTCAGAAGACTTGTTAATCAACATAGAACTGGTACTTTTAGCCATCGGACGTTGGGGTTCATACTGAGGGGAGGATCTGAGCACCTATGGACATGTCCGGAGTGCAATGACGAGAACCCAACTAACTAACTAACTAACTAAGCTCCTCCCTAATGGGTAGAAATGGTATCAGCCCTTGACACAAATACGTCACTACTCATTACACCTTCACATCATATGGGTAATGATATAAATAATAATTTGGGTGGACACTCAAATCGTCCGGGACCCAATTACACCTTACTTCACTTACTGTGCAAGTAAGACGCCACTGTATACACTCCCAAGCCGTTTAACCAACGACACCGTGATTTATAACAGTGGGCGTCATGGACTATCCCCACAAGGCTTGTCCATGGTTGTGAAAAGGAGTCGTGACCTGACTCCCCGACCTACAGTCGTATAATGTGTCCGCGAATCCGCAGTACCTGCCAAGACACTAATCACCCCATATGACCCACAGTGCAAAATAGGCAGTAAACAAATCTGTGGCCAGTTGGACACACTCCCATCCTCCAAGGATAGTGCTACTCCTCAAATGTAGTCTCCATATATGCGATACTAGTTACACCATCATTCTCTCTCTATGTGAGTGCCCTTGTAAAAGTACAATCTAATTTTCATTTAAATTGTCAAATCATCAATTTTAGAAACCAAAAAAAAAAAAAAAAAAAAAAAAATTAAAAAAAAATTTAAAGAAAATTTCGTTGTCACTGCTGAACTAAATTGTCAGTTATTTTAAAGTCTACTAGTTTACAAAGTTATCTACCTATAGTGCATTATTGTCTAACATATACTTTAACATTTACATTTAGTGCCCATAGGACACTCGGTTAATATTAAACTCATAGAAACTTTAAAAAAAAGTAATGGATTTCAGATTAAGTTTAAAAAAACTGAAGAATATTATTATTGCGATTTGAGAATACTAAAACAAAAATAATTGCAAATCAAACAATTAACTTTACTTATGTAATCTAACAAAAATCTTTAGCAAAGAAAATAAAATAAAATATATTTGTAGAATCCAAATGGATTGTCCCACAAATAATTTTACACTGAAAATAAATAAGCAAAATACATACATAATAATTTCACAACCAAAAATCATTACACTATATTCATTCCAACAAAACAATAAAATTTACAAATCGAAATAAATAAGCAAAATATACATGAAATAGTTTTCAAACTCAAAATTATTTCCCTTTTATAAATACCACCTCAATAGTTACAAATCAAAATAAATTAAAAAAAAAAAATAAATACCGATGAATTACTCATCATAGATACCAACACAATAATTACAAATCAAAATAAATAAGAAAAATAAATTTAGATAACTTACTCATCATAGATACCGCAACACAATAGTTACAAATCAAAATAAATAAGAAAAATACACAAATAAAAATTGTGCGAATGAAATTGAATGAATAAACTTATCAATTCAAAACCAAATAATATACATGAAAGAAACATATACAACATATAGCACATACAGAACATATAAAACATATATAATCCATACAACAAATATTATATTAAAGATGAACATAATAAGATTAACTTATAATATGACAATCACAACATAGACTTCTATTCTATACATTCATTCCCTTTTATTCCAATTACACTCTTCTTTCATACATCACATTTTCCATTCTGCTGAAGTCCTTAGAATGATCATCACCTCTATCTTTCTGTTGGGTAATCTTTTACGATTGTTCAGTTCACTGGTTTTAGGCTAGAACAGTACTTCTATACACTGCTACTTGACAACTGGATCTATGAAACTTGGTGTAGAATTCCGTTATGAGACAAATTCTAGTCATTCAAGAAGGCATGAATATATGAAGACAATGTCTTTTCACATAGTCTGTAGATTTCTGAAGTTACCAGACTGTCAGTTTCAGGATACAACTAGGCAATCAATAGTTTTACAGCCGGCTTAACAGGTCAGCCAGGTTGTTGTTGTTGCCCTTGATATGTGTAGTTGTGACTTGGAAATCTTGCAGTGGTAGTGCCCATCTGGCGATTCGATTGTTCTTTGGGGCACCAGACTTAATGACGAGCAATGGCTGGTTGTCTGATTGTAGGACAAAAAGTCTGCCCAGGAGGTAATGATTGAGTCTTGTCACACAGACAATCACTGCCGTAACATAGTGTACCTGGGCTGGAGACAACCTACTGCTCACACAGCAGTTCGGGTGTAACATCTCGCCATCACACTGCATCAGACATACTGCAACTGCCGTACCACTGGTATGATATCTGAGAACAAATGGTAATATGATATTAGACAGATTTAAAATAGAGAAACTGGAGAAAAGAGTCTTGCTTCTGGTGAAAGTCTGATCTAGTTCTCGGTTCAACTCAATTGTATTGGAATGCTCCCTTTTTAATGGTTTTGTGAAAAATACAGTTTCCTGGATGATGTTCGGGGTAAATTGGTTGTAATGATTGATGAGGTCGAGTAAGCTTCGGATCTCCTTATTGTTGGTGGAGTTTTTAAGATTCAATATTTTGGGAAGATCCTCAAAATAAATTTGGACTTTTGAGGGGTTTTCTGTAAATCCAAAATGTTGGGATCCTTGACCAATAGATAATCTATGAGGCATCATTAATAAACATGTGCATATCAACAATATACATTGCAATATAAGAAATAATAAAGCATGTTTTATTTTGACCGGTTTGTTGATTACTGACAGCAAATGATGGTACATTTGTGTACATCTGCCTGGTACATCAGATAGTACATTACCAATTTCAGCTTTCTGTGTAGATGTTTCTAAAATTTGTTTGTTAATCTTTGGTGTAAAGATTGTTTTGGTTGCATGTTAGTGTTGTTGTACAGAAAAGAGAATATCTGTCGTATCAACAACATTAGAGTCATGAATGACAGTTCTATTATGGAACTCTTCAACCACTAATTTGTCAGTTGGATTTGAAGGAAGTATGAACACTTCTTTAGAATAAACATTATCTGTAGAACTTTCATGTTTATTTGTGTAGGCTTTCTCTGAGAGGTTTGTTTGAGTTGATGTATTGACAGTTAAAATATTTTTCATACATACACTTTCATTCACATCACTCTCTTTCACTGACTGCTGTCCAGTTACAACATTGCAAATTATGTTGTCCCTCTGTCACTCAATTATCTCACTTTCAGAGACATCCTTTACATTTTTACAGTTGCCAAGGATAATATCAGCAACAGGGTCTGCTAGCACTGCAAATTTTGTTCTACCTGTGCAGTGAGCTGATTTTAGATTGGCCCATGCCAAATCATACTTTTCTTTCTTCCCTGCAAAGGTTCGACACACAATATGTTCACCCGTCAAATCATACGCATTCACTAGACTTTCTCTTATGCCAAAAACTGTCGACCCAGAATCCCGTAAAATTGTCACTACTTTTCCATTAACTACTCCTTTCGTGAACTTCAGCTGGCCATCGAAACTCGTTACAGCATTTGCATCCCCTATCTCACTGTGACCACAGGTCAGATTACCCTCTTCATTAAAGTCTCTGTAGGTCTGGCATCCTGTGTCAGAGAAGTTCACAAGCTCAGCTGAATTTGCTGTAGGTACATCTGCCATACTCCCATCAGACAACTTACTTTCAGAATCACTGCCACTCTCAGACGTTTCTGCAGCCGCACTCTGATGTTGTCTTCTTCTCATCTTACAATCTTTTTGTAAGTGATCGATGGAGTCACATAGTCGACACTGGAGTGGGTAGTTTACTGAACTTTTCTCATGCATTGCTTTCTCTCTCTTACGAAAATGATCTTCATACTTCGGATTCATTTCGCACCACTGCCGTTGACCATGATCTCTCTTACAGTAAAGGCATGTAACTATTGGACCTTTATCTCTCACAGGTCTGTAACTCTTGTACTCTCTCGAGTGTTCTCCTTTCTTCTCGTGAGTATATTGCTTTTTCCTGTATACAGGTTGTACTGCAGCTCCGTAACTTACATCTGCACCCTTATTGAAACTAAAAATGTTTCTGTGTGCATTCCAGTATGCAGCACCTGCATCTTCCATCTGCTTTACTGTTTCAGGTTTTTGTTCAATCAAAAACGTTTTCATGCTGCTCGGGACACTTGACAACACCTTGTCTCTTATCAAAAGATCTTTTAACAACTCGTATGATTTGTTCACTTTCGCCGATGTTACCCACTTGTCAAAAGTGGATACCACCTCAGACATGTAATCCAGAAATGTCTGTTCAGCTTTCGGAATCAAATTTTTAAAGGTATTTCTGTAAGATTCCTCATCTAGGGAGAAATGTTGGAGAATTCTATCCCTGACAAAGTAATAATCCTCAAGTTTTTCAGTAGGGATTGTCTCTAGTAATTTCAAAGGTTCACCCCCTAGGTGTTTTCGGTAAATCAGTGACCACTCTTTAAAAGGGACCTCATAGTGATTAACCATACATTCAAAATTTTGTGTCCAAGCAGATATGGAATCACCCTGTGTAAAAAATTTTATTAGGCCCTGGTACTTTTTGAAAGAAGGTTCAGCCGCCTTTATCTCAGCCTTACGCATCTGCACCTCGGCATCTCTAGTTGCTTCTATTTCTTTGGCCTTTAGTTCCATCACCAGCCTTTCTTTCTCTAGGTCTGAATTGCATATCATCTCTTTGAGTCTCAAGGTAGCGGTGTGTTCTAGCTCTTTGTCCTTTATCAACAACTGTACCCCGTCTCTCTCAGCCATCGCAGATAACTCCTGCTGTTTAAAAGCTACATCTTTGTCTTTTAATGCCGCCTGAGCTTCCAGCTCGATCTGCTTTAGTTTACCAGCGGCTTCTAACTCCAATTTCTTGAGTTCTCTCTCGTCAGCTCTGTCTTTTCTCTCTTGGTCACGTTCCTCTTTTTCTCTCAACTCTCCATATTTCTTATCCGCCCATTCCAGCACCTTTTCACCCGTCATCCCATGCTGTTTGGCCATCTCGATAAATTCAGCGAGACTCGACATTTTAGTTGCAACAAAGTAATCTTTCGTTCAAAATAATAATCAACAACCACTCAACAAATCACCTGACTAACCGTAGCTGCCACGAACAAAAATACTAAAAATTACAAGTGGCAAGCCCGGAAATCAGTGAAAACAATGCAAATAATATAGCAAATTAATAAATGCAATACAAAAATAATAATAATTATGGAACAATTTGGACTGTTCGATACAGAAAAGGGATGGGTCACCGAAACTTATTCGTTACAATTTCCGAATGAAGGATGATGATGTGTGCACACAAAAAAATTATTACACAGATGAACGAAAATAACGTAAATGATGAATAGGACAGACGAGAAATGAGAGGGACAATGAACGGTGCCAGGGGCTCAAATACAACTGCGTAGAACCCTCGAGGGCTGGAGAACAGACCACAACAATACACCAAAAGCAAAACAAACTTATCTTCTCTCCAGTCCTTGATTCTTTGCCTCCCACAGAAAGGATGATGAGGATGAGGTGATGACCGAGATCGACAGGCCTCGGTTTATTGATGTCGGCAGCAACCACACAACAGCACACAATCTTGACCTTCCTCACACTTTTTACTGTCCGTCAAACTATTTCTCCTCTACGTCACTAACTTGTCACGACGCAAACGCAGCCCTATCACATTTAGTCATTATTAATTACAATCAGTCGGAACAAATACGAAAACGATAACAAACTATCACTTTATAGCGCTACGGGTGACCCAAGCCAACCCCGATGTCGCTATCAAAAATTAAGAGTAGGCCCGGACAACGATGCAATATTTAAGAGAATTAACTCAGCTACGCCATCACAAACTTACTCGATAGCAACATCAAAATTAAGGGATTAACTCAATCACGTTAGCCCTACAATAGTGAACGACAAAACTTAAAGAAAAATAAATCAGTCAGCTAAACATACAAACTAATCTATGTCTCCTATTTAGACAAATAAATACAAGCACATTGGGTTCACAATTAACGCGGACAACTATTACTATCTAGCTACTACTATAGATTCAATTCCCAAAGACGAACGCCCCCATAATCTGTCACAAACCTCTGGTATGACCTTGCCGGTCCGTGGCTCGCTAACTAGGCCTATGACAGACAGACTAACCTACAACACACACTGAACCCGAACGCACACAGAGCACACACGACAATCTTTATTGGAAGTACAGGTAATACATAGACAGTTGACTTCCCGCCGTGTGGCCACCTATTGCCTGGACCCTCTGGCTGAACGGGCTTTACAATCGCCCCGTCCCCAGTACGTGCGACAGGCAATATTCTGGTGTACAAACCACAATCTGGCAGCATACGCTCTCTTCTATCGCCACGCTGACCCAATCAAACTGTCACAGTCTCTGTCTTAGTGCAGGGTCAGAGTGTCCAGGTTAGCCACTCTCTCACAGCACATATACATAAATACTCTACACAAGAACTATCCTATCCTAACACAAAACTGTACATAAACTATCCAGTCACTAACAGAAAAATATCCTAACTTTAATACTATAACATAAACTATCCAGTCACTAACAGCTATATCCTAACTCTAATACTATAACACAACTGTCTTGCTAAACGTCCTCTCTTCCTGACCGACGCACACCGAATGTCCTTCTTCCTCCTACCTCGTGTCTCTTGACCCCCTTCACCAGCTCAGTCCCAAAAGCAGTCATCGTGTTACTACAATACAGTTCATTCTTTCTTGCTTTATCCTGAGCGCTGGTTTCGCCGTGCGATCACAGAATGGACTTGACCAGTCACGGCCCTGACCTTTGTGTCAACCCTGGGGTGTCACGTCAACACCCCCACCTACGGTGTGGTACACTGACTGTACTTGATAGGGTTGTGACAGGCTCAATCCACTGCTTTCGCACAGAACCTACGTGGATCTTTCGGATCATGCTCATTGAATCGCTAAGTACACATTCACGGGTATAGTTTTGTGTTTTAGCCATATGAATGCTTGCGTTACCGCCATCACCTCCATGCTGCTTATTTTCAAAGAGAAGGCACCGCTGGCTTCTTTGATTGTTCTGCCCGCTGAGCGTGCTGTAAAGTGAAGTGAAGTTTGATCGCAGCCTGTCCTTCAAAGAGCACGGCGACCATGTTATAACGAAGTCAATAGTTTATGTGTACTAGTAGGTTACCATTTAAGAGAGTTTGTCGGTAATTTAAGCTCTGTCAGGACGATGCTGGTATTCTTAGACGCACTCCTGTCCGGTTGTTTCCTACCCGTTACTTGATTCTTTCCAGCCTAACTTATTACCTTTGGCCCCTAAAGGCGAGTTCTGCTATTTGAACTAACTTTTGCCGTGAACTAATTACATTTTCTGTTCCAATGCTGGTTCCCTGGTATCTCTGCATTTAGAGATTCCTGACAAACATTTTCCCATTGACTGGTTTCTGAAGATTTCTACAGAAACATTGATTGATTTGAATTTTTTGGTTTAAATAACTACATACATTTCACTGTTTTTGGCAACGATCGACAGGCCATTTGCTTGGTTTCACATCCTCCAGTTGAACCGCCCTGATGTAGATGGTCGGTTGTTTAATCTGTTGAGCATTATAAAATGTGTTGTTGATGTATAAATCAAGTGTCTTCGACTGACTTCTTTGCGGAGTCCACTGTGATGTGCGGCTTTTTCTTTCTATGACGAATCGCGAATCAGCAATGTTTTGTACATACTTTCGGTTTTTGTGAAAGTAGTATAACAGAGGTAAGCGACTGTGGAAAGATACACATCTTGGAGGAATGAACTGTCTCAACGAAAATATTGGTCAAAACGAAACAAATTTAAGCTCTTTTCTAAGGCGGAAGCGCTCCTCGTCAGAGAGCAGCAAATCAAGTGTGATGAAGACAACTAAGTTGTCAGTTGTTGGTGATAAGATTGGTGACAGTAATAGGCAGTGGTCTTAGATTGTTGAATAAGTCCTTATTGATAGCAATGATGAAGACATACACATGCTGATTGACTGTGTGAATGAAGCTGTTGATTGTATAGCATGTCGTGTTTGTGACGAGAAGATTTTTTTTTGTAAATGTACCACTAAATCGTCAAGCCGCTGGATCTTTGTTGCACTGTTCGTATATTAGCTCCTAGAAATGTTTAAAGGTGACCTTTGGAAAATGTTTTCGCATGTCGTTTTTGGCGTTTAATTCTTTCTTGAAGTTGAAATGTTTCATTTTGGCTGATGGCTAATGTACATTGACAGCATTACTGGATGTGCCTCACAACAATCACGGATTGGGTCACTAATTACAAATCTGATGTTACCGAATCGTAATAATTCGCTAGGTATTATAAATGTTTAAGATGTACTACTGTTCGATTTGGCGTTTGTTTAAAGATTTAATTTATAATGAGGTCTCTCCTCACTTTCTATCACCCCCCCCCCCCTTCCAGCAGTCGTCCGTCACTAGGCACATTGTCATATATCGTAAAACACTTTTTTTAACACTAGCCATGGGTGCTTTATTAATATCTTACCCCAAATAGGAGGAATCCAGGGGAAATCCACAGCTGACTGGACAGTCGACTATTTCAAGAGGTGTAAGTGTGCTGTGTCTGCGCCATCGACTGTTTTGTTTTATCTGTGGATGCGCAATTGGCTGGTGTACAATACTGGTCATGTTTTCAGACCAGACCATTTTGTCATGTGAATGTCTAGTGTAGTTGGTGTCACATCCGCCTTATAAATGGAAGGTGCCGCGTTCAATCCCTAAACGAACTTTTAAAAATATGTGAATTGTAAACTTTAGCTATGTCAACTCTATGTGCAATCGCAGAAATTGCAAATTGGGGTATAATTGGCTGTGTGTCCCATTCTGGAGCTCGTTTCTTTCCTTTACCGACCTCAACAAACGTTTTATGCATTGCGTGTGCGCACCTGTGGTGGGGTCGATAAAATTGATGGAGTGATTGACGGTAACATGCATCAATCTAGGAATATTCTCAATTCCACTACGCACACCACATGTCGGAAACCACTGTCGTGCCGGGTCTCATGTTTGTGCTAATGATCGGCAGAAGCGTCTCAGCTTTTCTGTCTTGAATGCAGAACATAAAGCATTCGCCCGTCTCCAGACAGACTCCACCGAATACCCACTGTTGTGGAAACATACTTCCCACTTGATTTCTTTCGTCTTGCAGACTTTCATCAATTTCAACAGTGGTGTTCTCTCCGCCGATCACTGCAGGATTCAATAACAATGTATTGGTACAAACCTCCCGTAATTAGTTGCTCCCTTCCACAGCTGTAGTCGGCGACATGCCCAGCTTTACTTAGCAAAATTGAATGCTTGTCAAGTCGTGAGACCAGCAGTATAAAAACAGAATGATCTATGTGCTGTAGCCGCTACCCCTCCAGCCATGTCCCTTGCCGTAGTGGTATGTCCAGACTACACGTGGACTTTTGACACCAGCAACAGTCGTGTTTTTCCGTCAGCGAGAAAACCATCTCATGGTTGCTGCTATAACGTCTCGTGCTGTGCAGAACGCTACGCTGTTGCAGGAAGGCAATGCAGATCTCCTTGTGACACACAGGTGCTACTGACTGAAGGAAATTCATGGCGGCTGGAACAAGACGGACGCGGCGGCAAACACCGATGAAGACTGCAAGAAGACGCGGCAAACACACGTCAAAAGAGGCGCGAAGCGATCCCCTTTTTTGAAGACTTGGCAACGCGCTCTGGAAATGGGAAAAGCCCCATCTTGGTATTTTAATATGAATGGGAAATCCTTTTACAAACTAATCAAGATCCTTTCACGTCTTCGCGTTATAAATATGTTTTTAAATGTAATTTTGTAACATTTTAAGCAGTGGATAAATATTTCAGCATGTAATGTGATCATCGTTGCATAATCAGTCTGCCTTGATGCGCACTTGCTCTCTAATGTATGTGATAACATACATTCTCTATGACCAATGATCAGAAATGTATTTACAAGAGACGCCAGCTTCCGAGATTCCTTCTAACATTTGATTAAGAATATCGTCCGTGGTTAATACCTGTCAGCATGCCGATTGACTGATATTGTTTGTGTTTCACGCTCACTCGCTACCAGGCCCTGTGCTGATCACGTGTGTACTTGTCCTTGTCCTCTTCTAAGAGCTCTGTTTTGTTTAGTGTTGCATAAGTAAGGTTATGGTCTGTGCAGTTTTGAGTGGTGGTATAATACAATATTATCCGATTTCACGCACAACTCTTTTTTTACATCTGGTATTGTATATGCGAAGATGAAGACACGTGAAACATGGAATATTTTAACGAGGGAAATGCGCTTGGTGCTAATTAAAATGCCGATTGTTCTTTGTTCTCTCGCTAACTTTTCAGTTGATGTGTTTGCTTTCACTTTATAAGTCACACACACACACACACACCACACACACACAGAAAGGCTATTTTGGGAGCCTGAAAAGGGCCATAATCCACCTTTGCTGGGTTACCCACACATTTACAATCATACACATTTACAAGTCAGTAGATCTAGAGATGGCGAATACAGCAACTAAACTGTTGATAGGCACCAGCAATTGTTGCGGTGGCCAGAACAGAACAGTGTCAGCAAGAGTGGATGCGAACCTGTCGAATCTGTCACATTTGGTGCGCCCACGCCACATCAACTCGCACATGTAGGAGTCTATGTGCTAGAGACCTACTTCACTGCCGTTAAGACAGGAAAGCTCGTTGACAGATCCATGACAGAAAAATGTCTTTTCCTAAAAACAATTGACCAACACAGTGAGAGCATACACAACAATCTTTAATGCAGTTCACAATAAACAATGCGGCAGTTCACTTGGGCGAAAGTGGTTCGCGTTACCAACCCAGTCACCCACCTCCCCCTACAGTACCGTACCGGCCTTAAGGCTGTGACATGGGTCCGAACCAACAGACTTCCTTAAAGCTCTTTCCGACGCAACTGCGCCTTACACTTGGACCGCGGTGCTACCGCACGTCTTTGGCCAGAGTGAGTGGACAGACCATGTCACGTAACCTGATCAACCCTTCAAGGACCGTCTAACTAAATACATTAATGAATACCATTATGAAAACCCATAATCACCTACCTCTTGCTAACACAGACTAACACATGATTAATTTTACCGTCACGCTAACACCCTAACCCGAAACTACCTGCCACTAACATCAGTTAGAACGTAACAACATCTAGCTGTCAAAATAACAACGTCCAGTCTCCATGTCCGTCTCTCACCAACCCCCCGATCAACTCCCAAAATGGTGAAACTATGGGGGTGACTGTTAAAAACTTATATTATTAAAAAGTACTTACGTAACCTTGTGTGGCGAAATAAACAAAGCGAAACACAGGAGCGCACTCCCGCACCGCAAAATCTTGCACAAACCTCTCGGGAAAACCCGTTGCTTCATCGCCTTTGTTCATGTCACAAGCTCACTATGTGTCATACTCATCTGCAATCATCCCATAGCCACATGGGTCCCTGACACTATCAGACGCCTGTGCGCCCACTCTGCCTTTTTAATATCTTGTCATTCCTTTGTGGGATGCAATTTTCTTTTTTGAAACCCTACTCTGGCTCTTGCCAGGGGTCGCAGTATAGCCCGGCCATAAATATGCTCTAATTGCTGAACGCGGTTTCTGGGACCTCTCCACGGGTGATCCTCATCCACATGGTGTTACTCTGTGTCATCGGGTGTTTATCGCTTGTGTGATGTCCTGGTGGGGTAAAAGAAGATAGACGCTCTGCTTTTCGTTTCTCTTCTTTGCCGTGCTGCATATTCGCTCAAGTATGTGCGACAGTGATGGGGTCGACTGAGTTGTTGGAGTGTTTTACTATGAGATGCGTCACTCCGGTAATATTTTCAGTTCCGTTGTACGCACACTAGAGGACGGAGACTACTGTTGTGGCAGGCTGAATGGGTGTGCTTATAAGCGACTCAAGCGTCGCACTCTTCTATCAGAAACACAGAGCATGAAGCACTTGCCTGTGTCATGACAGATACTTTTAAATACTCACTGCTGTGGAAAAACTCTTCCTACCTGATTTTTTTCGCCTTGTTGGAAGGCTCTCATCTATCTCGACAGTAGTATTTGGTCCTCCGATTACAGCAGGATTTAATTTGTTGAACCCACCTCCCGTAGGTAATTGCTCCAGTCAACTGTCACATGTCTTTATTAGGGTTTCCAATGGTAAACAAAGACACTCTGAAGTGACCTAATGTTACATTGTGGCTCGCATTGGTCTAGAAGGTACTCCGTAGCTCCAACGACTATCCAGCATCATTTCAGGGGTGAGGCGACTCAAATTATGATTCCCAAGTCAATAATAATTATACCTGGACACAATTGTTCATTCTCTGTTTGTCCGTCAATTGTCTGGGTACCCGACTTAAGCACACTTTCTTAAATTTAAATTAATTATGCATATTGTATGCTGGACCATATGAGCACCATACTGCAGCTGCTACAGAGTCAACTGTTGCTCGCCTGTCGCCTCTAACCATCTCCTCTACCCTCTGCTCATTTCCTAACACACCGACATGACCTGGAGAAAATATCAAAAGGATGTTAACTATCTGGGACCTCTAAAGTGATGCTTGCCAGTCTGCACAGAGCACGCCCGTCTCCACTTTTCTCAGCATGCTCTGTGACTCAGTTTCAATAATGACATGTGTGTACCTCTAACTCTCAAGCCAGAGGAAGGCAGCAGTGACTGCTCCCCCCCCCCCCCTCTATTCTCAAACTAGACGTTGTGATATCATATGTCAGTCTTTGTTGCATTAAGCGACGTCCACTCGATTTTGCCATGAACACTACAAGCACTTCGTCTGCCCCTTAACACAGAACCATCTGTATAGATAATCACATCACTGTCCAGTATTTGTTATTCTTCTTTTGTTGAGCTTCTGATTCTGCAGCACCAGCTGGCCAGTCCCTGCACTTACGACCTAAAGTAATAAGAACCCTACACAGGTCTTAAACTTGCTCGGACCATTGTATCTATGCTACTTAACTACAGCTCGTTGTACGGCCCTGTGACAGACACAATATACTAGAACACACTTAAAACACACACCTATTGAGTACACACATAATCTTTAATGCGCAAAGAGCAATTCAGCCTAAAGCAACCTCAACAGTTATGGGCATTCCCTAATCAAAAACGCTAGCAGTGGCAGCATTTATATTTACTAATCCACCCCTAGCCGTTCCCATGGATGTACCAGAGGACTCGATTCCACCTCACTGTCGTACAGCGCTAACTAGGCTGCGGTCCTCGCCAAGCAAGCCTCAGTGATCCAAGTATTAGTGGGCAGTGTTAACGCCAGCACCAAACACAGTTAAACTCTAATAACCAATAGACATGAACAACTACCTACGCATGACACAACACCAGCACAACTGTCCGTAGAATACTATAAGCACACGAAGAATACCAACACAAATGACTACAACGCTAACAGTCCCTAGCTTTCAACTCCTAACACAATACAATCTATAACGTCTCTAGATGTCTTCAGCCTCACACGTCCATGTCCAACACTCTCCTTCTCTCCCCGTTCAGCTTCGGGTAAAACGTCTATGTGGTACCAGTGTTTAAGCCATCTCGGGGTTTGCACATATCGTCAGTTCAGCTGGCTGACCGCTGGTGCACCTTTTGGTCCGTCAAATACAAACATATGAAGTTACAAGTCTTATCGTGTTTACTCTGTCCTTTACCCTTCTTACAGGGGTGTGACACAAGCACGCACACATATTTAATTATGTCTTCAGCTTGCGCTATCCAAGATCTTCCCCTTTTAAGTCTGTGACTTAGCTCTACCCAGAGCATCATGCAGGACGTGCTTGTCTGCAGCTACTCTGAAATATGACTTTGCCTGCAGAACTTTGAGTCTATCTGAAATAGTAGGCAGTGCAAGTCGCAAGTCAGCATAGTAAATATCTGTTACTTTACTGATTGAAAGTTATTTCTATGAGCGTTACAGTATGCAGGCCCCGGAAATTTCCATTTCCATCACTGTTGGAGTCTTCTGCTCTATAAGAAACGTGGACATCCTCCCTGGAACAGACGGAGGGACCTTATCTCCTATCAAGAGATCTTTTAGAAGGTCAACCGAATAGCCTGCTTTGTTGATTGTTGATCCATTTCTCAAAAGTGGTTTGTACTTGTGAGATATAGTCAATGAAGGTTTGACCTGATTTAGGTACCATATTCTCATAGGCGTTTATGACGGATTCTTCATCAAGGCTGACGTGTTGTAGGATTCTGGCCTTTATAGATTCCTAATCATCTAAGGGATGGTCTGGAGGATTTTCTGTGGCTCCTCACTGAGATGTTTTCTGTAAATTATTGACTATTCTTGTAAAGGAATTTTATAACGGATGGCCATGTTTTCAAAGTTTATAGTCCAGGACGAAATAGAATCTCCTGGTGTAAAGTACTCAAAACTAGACCCTGGAATTTCTTGAAACTAGGTTCTACGGTACCTGAAGTCTACCGAGATTTAGGACCTGTCATAGTCTCGGTGGGAAATGTGGAGTCATGTCGCGGACAAACACCACCAATATGAGAGAGTGAATACGACCACTTGAATAAACAGACACTCATGTCTCAATTTAACGTATATACTTTACGATATAAATGCAAGAGATATTCATGAATACAATAAGTCTTCTTAATGTTACTTGATCAACATCATATAAATACAGTACATTAAATATCAATTCCGGTCTGGTGCAAGAAATGGTAGGTGATCACTCCCATGGTCAGTCAGGTTAGTCCAGTTAACATCTAAGACCGACGACTGGGAGACACACATGTCAAGTAGTGGCTGTGTCTGCATCGCCAGACCTCATTGCCATCCTAGTCGGCCTCCCATCATTGATGCAGACCATATCGGAATCAGCCATGGTGTCAGGAACCTAATTGTCTAGGGTTCGATTCCATTGGCTCTGCTATAGGCTAATGACAGGAAAACACCGTACAAACACACTCAAGCCAAACACTTGTTGCAACACACACACAATCTTTATTATCAAAGATGCAAACGAAATGGTGGTACACCTCAGGAGGAGTATCGCTCCTTATTCTAAAACCAGACCGCGTCTAACTTTAAAATCGCTTAGAGGCGCCTTTACACGTTCATGAAATAAGCTCTAAGCTGCTCCCACTCTCCTGTACAATGCCAGCTCAACCCGCTGTCTCTCGATGCCAAAGACGTTATGGCATACACCAACGTGTAGGCCTAAGTGCGTCGACAGTGTTAACGCCACCAACAAAGCATGGTCTGGCTTCTAGTTACAACTACTGACACAGTCTAGCTACTACATTACATGACACTCTGTAGCGAAGGGAATACATTTAAGGACACTACGGACAGAACGCGTTACAGCTAATAACTACACTGGTACCTTTCTACAAGTCAAAACAAACGGTCACTAAAATCTAACACAATCTCCACTCTCGTCCCACGTCCAGTTTCCTTCCAGTCCCCCAAGCTAGCGTTCAGCGTCCGGTCCAAAATGTACAGAGTCTACTCTGCACACCCGTGCGAAGTCCGCTGGTCAATGACCAAGCTACGTTTTGCTCGTGCGTTCATGCTCATTTCTAAGTGTGTATACACGTACTGAGTTGCACTAAGGATCGCAGGGTACGATGACGAGATTCATCATCATCATCCTGAACTGTCCCATAACAGGGCGTACCCTGACACATGGCCTCTGCAAGAGCAATTCCCTGTCACTTTTCTCCACTGCTGTCGCATTCTCTGTCCCTAGCATGGAAATCCCCACATATGAGTAACCTATCACCTGGTAACTCTTCACTGAGCCAGCCCCATTGTTCCCTTCTGACGAAACAGTCTACCCTGGCATATATATTTATGGGGTTCCAACTTGAGCCACCAATCTCCACCTGTATCCCTTGAACCTCTCTTTCGCTATGGTTCCACTTGCTCAAGTCAAGCAACGCATGCTTTACTCTTTCCTTTACCACCAGCACCTTTTCCATGTCTCTCCTGTCCAACAGGGTTATATAACTGACGTACGCAGGGTAATAATATATGTCTGTATTTAGCTCCTGGAGCATGAAGACAGCAAAATTAAAAAAAATCAACCTCTCCAGTACAGGACCTCTCTGCCTAGTACTCCGACAGTTCCAGTACTCTACTCTTACATGATTGAAGCCCAATCTCTCCGCTTTTCGTCCTGTTCTCCTAGCACTTGCCTTCCTATTTCTATGTCTTCTCTCTGCATTCCCTCGTCGTCTCCTCCTCACTTTCTCTTTCCGAACAGCTGAAAGATGTGACAAGCGCAGAGCACGTGCTCCGTAGCTCCGGCGACGATTCCTATCTATAATTTTAAAAATCCATACGCGAAAAAAATTGTACTGCAGGAAATAGCCGGTCACCCTAGTATTGCCTGCCAGCTAGGAATGGGGCAATGGATGTCCCGTAGGAGTCCATACACCTGGTGCCGCCCCGCACGTCCGCCAGACGTCCAACGTTCAGCACGTTGGCCCACCTTGAACTTGAGAGTTTATATTCAGAGTTTGTCGTCTCCCAAAATGACTGCTGTCCAAAGCTAACGGGTTCCACCTACCAGGGGAAAGGGTATATAGCGCCCCAACCCGCTTAGCAGGCACGTCTCCGAGCATATGCGGTATTCTATAAGGATTTCAGATCCCTCCGTGAAATCCCGCTTCGTCCTCTGTGCCCATCGCCAGTTTGTCAGCGGCAGCTTATTGGGTATTCATAGCTAACCTCTAAATCTAGAGGCCGTTCCACAATCCGCCACAAGTGGACGCCCTGGGTTGGGGATGGTCGCCCCAGCTTTACCCAATAAAAATAACAAGAATAACAATAATATATTAACAGTTCCCGATGAAATCCATTCTAAAATACACAGGAATAGAATAACACCGTAAGATCAAGAGAGGGAATATCACTTTGGATAATTTTCCTTTCGGCGAAATCTACATCTTCGGTTTCTCTCCATAAGACAATTATTGAAGTGGCAACTCTTGCAAGAATCGATGACACAGGACATATCGTCGTGGTGATCGTGCTGGCCAATAACTAGTATCCCTTTCCCAGGAAGACCAGTTAACATCATACCTAAGACAGCGAACTCTATTCAGACTGACATGATTATACACTGTGTTATTATCTGTGACATTGTATTTGTATGCTTAATGATTACTATAAGTTGGATACGGACGTTTACTAGGTGTTCGAATGTCTCCATATAATTCCTGAATAGAATCATTATCTACCTGGTTATACCGTTTTACCAAAGTGGGTGGTGATCGATGCATGTGCACACATTCGTATTTTTTGTTTTCGATTTCTGCGGTTCGTCTTTCAACTCTAGTGACCGTGGGTCGTTCATTGGCTTTTTGTTAGCTATCCCATCAGTATTAGCTATCTGGTTATTACGAGAAGCCTCTGACGGTGAATTATGTGTGACTGTATCTGCAGTATAAAGCACATTCCCATTTTTACTGTACCAATGTTCGATTACCTCTCGTAGGGGTATCTTTAATCCTGGAACTGATCCAACCAGTACATTGGCTTGTGGTTTTTCCACAACACAGACCTCAGCAACACCTTTAAAATATGAGTTGTTTAAATACACTTTTGCTAAAGAAAATGTTTCAACACGACCACCAAATGTACGGCACCTACAATACCGAACCAAGTATGCTGATTTGGGGGTTACTCGCACCCCTGACTCGTAAAACTTTACATTTGATATTTTCGACACATCCGTTATGTAAGGGTAAACCTGCCACCAGTAGTACGACGGACAGTTCTGGTTAAATAATTTCCGGACGGATTCGAACCTGATCGTCCGGTTTATTAGTCGCCTTTTGTGACATTGCTGAGTTTACCACATGTGCGGAATTATCATGACTATTAACAACTCTTGGGCAATCCGAACGTTTATGTGACCCCCGGCAGACGTAACAACGTATGGGACCTGTGTTGCTTTGAAACTTACCTCCTGATGATGGGCCATCATCATCATCCCTCTTGTGTTGGTTGTGGGGACATTCGGAACTTTTGTGTCTCCACGAAAAACAGATCGAAGTAGAACCGGATAAACGGGATTTGTAATATCTGTCCTGCCCCTTAAAGGGTAGATTTCCGCAGGATGGTTGTCTTTGTTTGCTGTTGCTGCGATAATGCCCTTGCTTTTTATGGAGTTTGTTCCACCAGGACCGTGTTGATGAGGCATTTTGATGCACCCTAATACTGGATGCAGCTGGTAGTATTTCATCGAACCTGGTGTTATTTAATGGTTTACTGGGATATGCAGTGACATTCTGTTCTCCCAATGTGTCATCTCTTCAACCGACTTCGGTTTTCTTTCCTGAAAAAATGAAAACATCTCTGCACTACATGAGGATACAATTTTATCCCGAATAATGAGGTCTGCTAACTTATCGTACGAGTCTTTAACACGGGCCACAAAATCAGCGAAACTTCACTCGATGGATGGCTCGACAGATTTAACTTGAACCCGGTAACCTTCCTCGGTCATACACTTTGACGCCAGCAATTTTTGTTTTACTACATCGAATGACGCACTTTCGTCTTCTGACAAGTTAGTGAACGTGTTTGAGACTGGTCCAGTCAATAAATCTCCTAAACGTGATACCCATTGTTCCACTGGTATCTTAGCTGTAACCATTGCTAAAAAAGAAACGACCCAGGTAACTATGCATATCCTCAATAGGTGTAAGGAGAGGTAATTTAGGTCTGTAGACACTTGCCCCTTGTTCTGAACCCGAATGGCTACTGCTAGTCACAAGACGACGGCTTTCTGATTCTGATACAGCATCAACCTTGTCTTTATCTATACGGGCTAATTCTAATTGATTTTCCAAACGCAACTTTTCCAGATTAGTCTCCATTTCAAAACCTAGTTTCTCGGCCTCAGCTTCTTTTTCCAAATGTAGTTTCTCAGCCTCCAAACGTAGCTTCTCTGCCCCAGCCTCCAAACGTAGCTTCTCTGCCCCAGCCTCCAAACGTAGCTTCTCTGCCCCAGCCTCCAAATGTAGCTTCTCTGCCCCAGCCTCCAAACGTAGCTTCTCTGCCCCAGCCTCCAAAGGTAGCTTCTCTGCCCCAGCCTCCAAACGTAGCTTCTCTGCCCAGCCTCCAAACGTAGCTTCTCTGCCCAAGCCTCCAAACGTAGCTTCTCTGCCCCAGCCTCCAAACGTAGCTTCTCTGCCCCAGCCTCCAAACGTAGCTTATCTGCCCCAGCCTCCAAACGTAGCTTCTCTGTCCCAGCCTCCAAACGTAGCTTCTCTGCCCCAGCCTCCAAGCGTAGCTTCTCGGTCTCAGCCTCAAAACGTAGCTTTTCGGCTTCAGCCTCTGTCGTAAACTAGTTTGGCGGAATGCATCCTCGCCTGGAGATCCCCTATAATCCCTTCTAAATTATTGTTTTACAGGGCTCGAAATACAATTGTCTAGGGGAAATTTATTGGTCCCTGAGTTCATAGAAGAGAAGGGACTTCAATACAGTATAAATAACTCAGATAATTCTACAAATAGAGTGAATCCCCGGAAAATGACTGAATTGATATTTATTCGTCTAACTAATCAAAGTTTAATACATTCATAACTGAACTCGATGGAATGAAAGAGTAAAATACTTCATCAAACAAGGCATTACAACAGATAACAATTGAAATAATCAGCCAGTTGAGTTATACTCAATAAACAAATTTATTGATACAACACAGCTCAGAACATCCCTTTAAATTTTTTATCTAAAACAAGAACAACATCATACAACACCGAAAAAAATTCAAATGAATCTCAACGTCACTCAGCTCTAGGATCGCGCGAGTGGAATACAGCATTCCTTGTGGTATAGACAATATACTGGCAACATTGGTAGCCATTGGCTGTCTTCAACATGTAGTCTGTTCAATTAATTTCGGATCTCCATTCTACAGCGTTGTTGACAATCTATTTTGGTTATAGGGAACTTGAAAAATATGTCAGTTGTCCTTGGGGTGAGGATTATGCAGACCATTATATGACGGGTAGAGGTGTTGCGGTGTTGGTGGTGTTATCAGAGTAGTAAGGGAAAAGAGCAAGGTATTACAAACACTGTGTTTCTCCACGAGCATAAATAACATCAGTCATCAATAATAAATTTCTTTAACATTTTCTAATATTGTTTTATACATGTACAATTCTTTGTACTATCATATGAAACTTGACATGATTTAGTGGACACACGCTCGCATGCGGATTGGACAGTCGTGAGTTCGAGTCCTAACAGACCTAGGTCGACTTTGCCTTGAATGGACACTAGGTATAGTCATGGGAAGTAATGGCAGATGGTGTGATGTTGATCATTTCAACGCACAGGTGCCACTTGGTCTATAAAATATAGGCCAACCCTATATGCCCATACAGCTGACGACGCCACCAAGGGTCCCTCCCTGTTACTCAAATTGTATGTTTCATAATATAATAAATTTAAGCAATGTAGGGTATACACAACTGATGATACCGCATGGCACAGGATGATGGTTTATACTGTAAGATCCTTACACAAGGAAACCAATTGAATATTCTCAGAAAAGATGACAAGGTGATAGAGGGTTCACTAATGAATTGTCCTAACTGTGAATAGTAACCTAAGGAACGTCATAATATGTATGGACTAGTAAATAGTTACCATTGTCCAACGGACAAGTATCAAGGTTGATGAAGTCACGGAATACATAAATAATCAAAGAATGGTAGGATCTCGATAAAATATTTCAGGATACAGCTTGGGTTTATATGGGATCTCAGCTACTCCCTACCATTAAAAATCTCACCTGAATTCGTAGTATTATAATATCTTTTTAGCTAGGCCGATGGAAAGGCTGAGACGGTCGTTTGATGTAGCAACGAATGACTAGCTCTAGGGTTTTGTCTCCTAGTAACAACTAAAAAAAAAAAAAAGTCATAAGTTATGTGCTTCTTAACGCCGTCGTACATTTACTACTATTCCCGCATCTATATTTATTTAAAGTGCGCAATTGTGTTAACCAAAAGATGCAATAAACTCTTGCCGGACTGAAATATTCCGTCGGTTTGTCACAGTCTCCAAACGTAGCTTCTCGACCCCAGCCTCCAAAAGGTAGCTTCTCGGTCCCAGCCTCCAAACGTAGCTTCTCGGCCCCTGCCTCCAAACGTAGCTTCTTGGCCCCAGCCTCCAAACGCAGCTTCTCTAACCCCATTTCTTTTTTCCAGGCACGTTCCGTCGTTCTCTCATCGCGAAACTGGTTATCCCTGTCCACCACCTCTGTCATTCTGGCCTCGGCGAAAGCAAGGAGTTCCCCATTTTGTAGGCCTATACTTCGACCTAAACCCCCACCCCCCCAAAAAAATCCCGCTAATGTAGACATATTCAAGCAGTATAATAGTCAGTATACAAAATATATGATAGTGAATTATATGTGGTGAGCTGACGCTACAGGACAACGAAAACTGCGTACTGTCACATACGTACAACGCGACGAGTCTGGCAGACGAGAATAAAAATTGTGACTTGACAAATACACTAATGGTACTAACGAGTAGAGAAGGGACAATTCACGAAAAAACGCCAGATAGCACTAATACAAACTGAATATATAGGACGTGACGAGACCAAACTAAAACACTTTAGCCTAAATCAATCCACAGAGTCGCGAATATACGAACTATCTCCCTATTATATAATGGGGACCACTCCGAGGGTTGAAGTTGGCTACAGACAAAAAACCAAAGACGATATGTCACTCTAGTGGTAAGCTAGTTGAAATATCGAATTAAGGCTCTCACCGCCCAACCTCCTGCTTACTTGCTTACATTCAATGATTACAATTCCAATTACTCTCGCGACTTGCATGTGGGGAAAACCAGGTTTGTTGTCTGGAGGAAAAGTCAAAATTATCATGCGCAACAGAAATAACAATGACCACAACTGACTTACCAATTGGGTAGCAGACAGTTAAAAAATAATGTACACCAGCACACCGTTGGCTACGTTATCAATGAATAATACGTAATTAATGTTAGTTAGTTGTCGGCTCTGTGGCTAAGTCGATGGGAACGCTTCGCTTCGTAATGCCGGGATGCCAGGTTCGATTCCAGCTGCAGGCAACGCGCCTTGCGTTGGTTTCGACAGTGGTATTAAGAAAGCCGACCGTCCAGTAAGCAATGGCAAACTACTGGATGTAAATTGCCTAGAGAAACCACACAACAGCCAGGGGCTGATAGGGTTTGTTCTGCAACGTCCTGTAAAGGATACGCAACTAACTTTTAGTTACTCGGGGCATTCCCATGAGTGCTCTGTCCTCATCTCCAGCAACCAGCGCAGAGTTCCAATACTGATGGTACCGGTCACAATCTGGTTATAGGTCTGTCTTGCCTTTCCTCTGAGTGTAGAGAGTCGGCCAAACCCTCTGGTCACACTCAAGTGCCTCATTCTCTCCAGGCCATAATAATCTTGTTTCTCTACTGATTCTGATACTTTTCCCCAAAGGACCTTGACAACATCTGCCCTGTCAATCTGTCTGCCTGTTCATTATCCACAACACCGGCATGACCAGGAGAAAAGATCCAAAGTATGCTAACCACCTGTGATCTTTCCAGTGAAGATTGCCATTCTGCTCGAAGCATCCCTGTCTTCTCCTTTCTCAGCATACTTTAGAGTTTGTTACAATTACATGTGTATGCATTTTGTTCTCTAGCCACCGGAGAGCTGCAGTTACCGCCCCCACCTCCATTCTTATGCTAGACGTTGTTGTGTCGTATGCTGGGCTGTCTTGCACTAAAGATTTTCCATTGGCTTTCTCTACGAAACCCCAGGCCATTCTTTTTTCCTCCCACCACCGAACCATCTGTATAGATAATCAGATCACATGGGCGTGAATTGTCGTGAATCAACTGTTGGACTTCATCCTCTGTAGCACCCGCTGGCCACTTTCTGCACTCCCGACCCAGTGTGATCATAAGCCATACACAGGTCAGACTTGTCCGCTGATACTCTAACCCACTCCTCTCCTCTCACAATGTTCTCCAGCATGCATACTTGTCTTATTGTGTCTTCTGCTTGAGCCATCCATAATTTTCCCCTTTTCAGCCTCTGACCCTTACCTGCAGTCAAAGCTTCAAAAAGAGGGTGTTCTTTGTCTGCAGCTACTCTAAGGTATAACTTAGCCTGCAGCACCTTAAGTCTATCTGCAATAGTCGGAAATACAAGGATGTATCGCATGCACACAATCGGGGTGTCTCTTGTACATACTAGGATCACCCGCATAGCTTCATTTTGTATGCGCTCTAGTTTCTCTAGCTGACTCTTCGAGACAGTGAGTACCCCAGTCCATAATTAATTACTGAGATGATTAAATGCTGGTAAAGAATGAACATCATTCTCTGCTCCATGTCCATTGCTGACATAATCTTTATTGCATTAGGACCTTTTTGAGCCCTTGTCACCACCTTCTCTAAGTGATGCTTGAAAGACAAAGTTCTGTCAAAGGTGATTCCCAGGTATAGCAGTCTGCTGTATTTTTTGATGTCCTTGTTATATGTGCTGGTTTGCATCTGTGTATCTGTAAATGTCTGTTAAATGTGCTGGTTTGCATCTGTGTATCTGTAAATGCCAATCTCGAAAGACATGATCCTGATATTTTTGATAAAATTACAATCGTGAAAGTAGTCGGAAAATAACCGTCTCTGTCATAAAGTACAGGATAGAATTTATCGTGAAAGTAGTAGGAAAATAACCGTCTCTGTCATAAAGTACAGGATAGAATTTATCGTGAATTAGTAGAAAATAACTCTCTGTCATAAAGTACTTTATCGTGAAATATAGGAAAATAAACCGTCTCTGTCATAAAGTACAGGAAATTTATCGTGAAAGTAGTAGGAAAATAACCGTCATAAAGTAAAGGAAGAAAATCAGAATTATGGCTCGAAATATAAAACTACTCTGGCTCGAAGCGAGGACCCATTAGCAAGAAATGGTCAACTTTAGTCTCTTCGTCAAAAATGAGTTAAGTCGTGGGCTATTTACCTAACTAGGGTGGCCTTGCTTTAATATGTACTGCCCCTAAGAAACTTTCACTAATAATGTAGTTTTATTCTATCTGGACGACACATGGTGACAAAACTATATCAATTTTCTAAACGTTTGAAATTATTCATAGAAACATTTATTTGATATTTTTTTTTAGTGACGGTTACCACTCTTGTAAATCTTCAAATATAGTTTATTGCTAACAATAGTGACAACACAATATTTCGGTTATGAGTTCAGGTTTCAAAATAATCAAATTCTAAATGTTTCTCTATACAGTTTCTTCTAATCGTCTTAACATTTACTTAATCGACCTCTGAATTGATTGCTGTTCAGATGTTACTCTTAAAAGATTTCACTGTCACCTGTTTATTCTCTTCTCGATATCTTTGATGTTCATTGTTGGCTCATGTTGTTTCTGATGGTAGCTTCTTGCACGAGGGTAATCAGAATTTCGATACTTCTGGATTAGGATTACACTTCTTCAATCGTCTCAAACAATAAAGGCAGCTTCTCTCCGATGTTGTCCTTTCCCCACGATGTTATCAATTCAAATGCGTGGTTAGGCTGAGGTGTCGGTAAGGAGTGACGTTTACTTTCTGCACCCTTACCATAGATTGGTTGAATCCCAAACAACACGTTTCAATACCACGTCATAAATCAATATAAAAGACTTTAACGTTTTACCGTGTATCAGCAAATAACTAGGTCTATGGTTTTGTATCCTAGTAGCAAAGGTCAGATTTTTTAAGAGCATGCATCTTTCCCCATTTTTAACATTTCACGCCTGTGAGACCTGGACACCCATTACTAAACAAGCGGAAACAGCGCATAAATGCGTTTGAATATAAATGTTACAGACAGGTTCTAAGAATATCTTGGGTAAAGAAAGAACCAAGTATGCATCCATACTTCAAGAGCTGAATATTGAAGTTGGAGGGTTGGCTAGTAAAGACAATAAAACAAAGAAAATTTGAAATATTTTGGTCACTTGAAACGTCATGGTAGTCTAGAGAGAACAATAATGGAGGGGTATATGCCTGGGAAGAGAGGAAGAGGGTAAGGCCAAGGAAGAAGATGGGTGCAGGATGTGGCAGATGATCTCCAGATGGGTGTAGGATCAGCAGGACGCAGGACATCTTGCTCAGGATAGGAAAGGTTTTCCGGAGGGTTGTTGATGGCAGCGCAATATTTTGAGTTGTTCCGCGAGGGACATGCTACTGAATGAATGAATGAATGAATGAGTAGCAAAGGAAAAACATCCTAACTCGTGTGCTAATAAACGCAGAGGTATCTTTATAGCTATTACCGTATCTACTTGTATTTAAAGTGGGCATTTGTTCTAACCAGAATATGCAGTTAACTCCTGCAGAACTGAAATTTTCCGTTGGTTTGTCACATTAACACACATTGTCCTGGTAGACCGTTTTAACTTTTAGCTTTCCTTTTAATCCGAATTTAGTGGCATTTCCAAATACGATACGATGCGTGGCATATTTGAAGTGTATAGTTTTTTACTTTATGAACGCATCTAGGACATTCAATAATGACAATTCCAAACCAAATTGCCTGCTGCAAGGCAATAATTCTGAGTCACCACAAAGCACGAAACACAAATTCGTATAAAAACTTTAATACTGGGGTGGATTGGATCAGGGTAAAATTACGTGTTTGATCTTAAAGTTAATGAGTTGATAAATAAGCTCTTGAACCCCTCCCCTCCCCTTACAATCCGAAGTGTTAGTCAGCTGGCCATGGTTGGTCCATGACATTCTCATTATGGTCTTGTAAAATTTCAGATACTTGTCACTTTACTCTTTACAGTAAAACACCATTTCTAAACATGTTATATGCACCTTCTAGATCTAGTACCGCCACCAGTGTTTCGTGCTTTACTGAACTTCCTGATACACATTGTAGGCCAAGAATCGCGGCATTGTGACGTGCTGACGATGGCTAGATAAAGGCTAAGACCGCATAGTCGGCACTCATTGTGACGTAGTGTGAGTGCAACCGGCGACTTCACAATCTAAGGCGACATGTCAGAGTAACTTGAATATCAATATAACGATGCAAGAACCAATTCTAGGGGTGTACACTCTTAAGGTATGATTTCCGCAGTGAACGGTGCGGAGGTCCTCCAGCCTAACCTGAAACCGGATGCCATTGGGTAATTGGGTTACACAACAATAATGCATCGAAAAACTTAAAGGGACCTCAACGTTGATCTAATTGAGAAGGCTATAGGTTCCTAGTGCGACTTGTATATTGACGAATTACCGGAGTTGAATGGGAATATGTGAAATACATTATAGGTATCAAAACGACTCACCCTGACAACGTAACTCACTAGCGTCCGCTCACTCGCATAGACGAGTTTTCAACACCGGATTCACGTATAACATTACCCATCAATCACTATAGGTCAGCAGCTTGATCGTGAAACATTAACAATTGCTCCAGCATCTCAGAATGCAGCCAAACACGGATAAGCAGCTACTTCAGAATTATCCAGCAGTCACGCTGAGCGATGGCATCCGTATTCGAATTTTTAAAATAATCCTGCAGATAGGACAGTTACGTCCCCAGCTTATCAGCTGATTTCTCCGTGAGATACCGGGGTAAATCTTCCTTTAGGGTGAACCACACTAGGACATAAACGACCGTCTCCTTTTACTTCTCGACTGCCAATCCCCCCTAGACACATTTGCCTAGCAACTATCGTAACAATTATGACGTCTTATTTGCCTGGTGTTTTAGTTCGCGATCTGCACGCGACAGGCATTTTACCAAATTTCGTTTCTTGGTTGGTAATTTCCTAACCCTCTCGGTAGGAGTCGATGTCTTCTAGTTAGTTCTGTATCTTTGCGATACTTTTACAGATTCTGTTCTGTAACGTAATATTTCTATTACCACTCTATTTAGTATGTTCTTTATTTTGCTTTGGAAGTGGTATAACTAAGTAACCAGTTCATTGTAACTGACGCTGTTGCAATACTGCTGTTAAAACACGACGCAATTTCCCCAAGTTCCTCATCACTTTGCACTACTGTTGTTTAAACACGACATCATTTACCCAAGTTCCCTATCAGTTTGCACTACTGTTGTTTAAACACGACGCCATTTACCCAAGTTCCCCATCACTTTGCAGTACTATTGTTTAAACACGACGCCATTTCCCCCAGTTCCCCATCACTTTGCAGTATTATTGTTTAAACACGACGCCATTTCCCCCAGTTCCCCATCACTTTGCAGTACTATTGTTTAAACACGACGCCATTTACCCAAGTTCCCCATCACTTTGCAGTACTATTGTTGAAACCCGACGCCATTTTCCCAAAATCCCAATGCTGTCTCTTTTAATGTCCCTGCCATTTTTTTTTAGTCTGGGAACATCGGCTCGAACAATCCTGTTGTCCAGAAAACACCACAGGATGGTTGCCTTTTCTGGGTTGATTACAGCACTCATCTCTGTACATCAGTCACTCACCTTATCTACTGTTGCGTGTAACTCTTCAAATATTTAATTTTGATCTCTCCCCTTCCTATATACAAGAACATCACCATCAAATGTCAGTATTCTGCCAACTCCAGGTGTTTACAGGCAGGCAGTCCTGCTCGTTAAAACAGTGAATAGTACAGATGAAATTGCAGATCCCTGTGGTAGTTCTGGAGCTATAATATATGGTTTAGAGTTCCATGACCCCAGGCGGAGAACTACCCGGCGAGTATACAAAACGGCTGCTATCCAATTTGCTAAACAAGGACAGACTCCTTTCTTCATAAGCGCTTTCATCAATATACTGTATCTGACTCTGTTGTAAGAGTCTTCTAAATCGAGTTCCGCTGCTACACTTTCCTGTCTGTTCTGGAAACCTTCGAAGGTATCAAAGGCAAAAGTGGCTGCATTTGACCGTGTGTCCTTACCTGGCTGGTAACTTCCCAATCCTAGTGGAAGGAGATTTATCTGTTCCAAAAACTCTTGTAACTTACCCGCCACTATCTTCTCCAGCACTTTACCAAAGGTGTTTTTTAGAGTTATGATCCTGAAACCCCTGAGTGTTGAATGATTCTTGCCAGTCTTAGCAAGTGGAACGAGGTAGCTGTGCATCCACTCTTCTGGGACTAAAGCTGTCCTAATGCTCTAGTTGAAGCAAGCAGTCATCCCCACCAGGTCTGCATCACTCATGTCTTTCATGTGGGAATATCTAACCCCGTCGGGCCCGGGTACAGCGTCTTTCGCCCTTTTCAGAACACGTTTTACATCTTCCACCTGAATTATGTCTTCATAATGTTTGTTCTTTAAGATGGCTGCCAGATCTTCTCTAACTCTATATCTGTTATCTCCATCATTGTGGTCTGTCTGTGTAATGAACCTCTTCAGAAAAGTCTCCCCCTTCTCTTTGCCTGTAGTTAATAGCATACCGTCATCTCTATGAATTGCTCCAACTACGCTAGGCCGATCTTTCTCGAGCATCTGCCTGTGTAGCTTCCAAAACTTTTCTAATTTTTTTTTTTCCATCGAACACCGGCTGTGAATTCCAGTGGAAGGTCCCGGTTAATCGTCCGCTTGGACTTTTGGCTTTCCCCTGGACCTGATTTTTGCGTGTACAACCGTTTTTCATTTCCCTGCCTCATGGGCAGCTGTACGCCGACTTCGAAGGAAGACGTCATGCCTATTTCTAGGGTGACTGTGGCCATTGTTTTGTGTGGGTCGAGATGTTGCCTGATTTGTGTGGTGTCCACTTTGGCTCCTTCGCCGCAGGTATTGCCCCCGGAGTACCCCTTTGGGTCAGCCCCCTGTGGAACAGTTAGCCCTCAAGGGAAGGCAGGGGCAGATCATGGGCATTCCCCGCCATCCAAGGAGGCATCCATGTATGTAGAGCCGGCACATGGCGCTCTGGTTCTGGGCTCACCCAAGGAATCGTCACGTCCTGCACATGCCTGCTTAACCTCACAACCGTATCAGGCCTCCCGCTCGACAGGGGCTGCGCCCTCTGGAAGTCAGCGGGGAGCAGCCCGTGGGTTTTGGACTTTTGTGACCACACAGATAGGTACATTCTTTTTTCTTCGCACGTTAGATTTCTTTGCCGAGCCGTTAGCCCGACCGAATTTTGCATCCTGCATCAGGCATATCGTTATCAGTTTTGTCCCAACACTCGGGCGAGTGGGGTCTTTGGGTGTGGACATTCGGTCTTTTTTAGTTCAATACAAATTTTTTATGGTCAGATTTTGATCCGTATGATCTAGTTTTGTCAGACATTTAGGCTTAGCCATCCGATGGATGGTTGCTGTTGTGGTGTACCTCAGCGCGGTGACGACGACACTGAGGGTTAACCGAGGATGTGCATGAATGGCCAGCCTTTGGATGGTTGCTGTTGTGGTGTACCTCAGCGCTGTGACGACGACACTGAGGGTTAACCGAGGATGTACAAGGATGGTCCGCCTATGGATGGTTGCTGTTGCGGTGTACCTCAGCGCGGTGACGACTACACTGAGGGTTAACAGAGGATGTGCAGTGAACAATGTTCTCTTTACTCCGCAGTCTTTTAACCAAGGGTTGTAATTTTGGCTGTACGTTTGGCAAACCTACTCATGTTCCTAATGAGTTTTGATAACGTTTTTCACCCAAGCGTTTGGGGGCGGGCTGATGAGGGCCACAAGGACACATCACCTCTGGGGGCCGCCGAACTCCGAGATCCCCTGACAGCTCTGTTAATGCTCATTTGAGACATTATCCGTGGCGCACGACGAGGACGTGCTGTAGGGGTCTTGCGTGAGGTTCCGTACAACCAGGATAGTGAAGGACTGGCGCCCGAGTGACGTACGGAGTATCTCCTTATACACGTCATGTTGGACTTAACTTCCCCTCACGCCTGTGACATAAATCAGCGCGCCACACTTTTCTAATGTTTTATCGTTCCCAATCTCATCAATAAAATGCTTCTATTTTGCTTTTTTTTTTTTTTTTGCCTCTGCCGCACAGCGCTTGAAAAACTCTTTCTTATCTTTCTTATCTCTTTCCGCGCCCTCAAACTCCTCCTGTGAGCTTAGGGCTGTCTGTCGCGCTTTCTTTAAACGCTTTACTGCAGCTGTCTTTAACTTCCATGCCTGTTCAACCTTTGATGTCCATCATGGAGGCTGCACAAAAGTAGATCTGCCGGCCCTCTTACATGCCCTCTGTCGGAGGAGTCCAAGAAGGGTGTTAGTCCACTCATACTTGAAAGGCCTAGAAGCTCTTGAAGCCTGGACTTTCCTGGATTTGGAAATCAATACCGAACAAGGCAGATGGTCACTTCCATGATCACACCGGACAGTCCATTTGGTGTCCAGTACTGCTGATTGGGTGTCGTAAGCGTAGTGGCGGAATGTATCCTCGTCTGGAGATCTTCTATAATTCCTCCTAAATTAACGTTTGACAGGGCTTGAAATAAAATTGTTTAGGGTAAATTGATTGGTCCCTGAGTTCATTAAGAGGAAGGGAATTCAATACAGTCTGATAACTCAGATAATTATACGAAAAGGGTGAATCCCCGGAAAATGACTGAATAAATATTTATTTTTCTAAATAAACTTGTGAATACTCAAAGTTCAATACAGTCATAATTGAACTCAAATGAATCAAAGAGTAAAATACCTCATCTTTACTTTACTTTACTTTTTCCTTCCACGTATGCCGCTAAGCGTTGTGGGGAGATGCAAGTTCCTGTCATAAGCAAGGCGGGCAGCATCTGATGTTCTGAGGCCATGCTTTTGGCAGGTTTCGGAGACCCCGTCAATCCACCGTTTCCTTGGTCTTCCTCTTGCCTTATATCCTGAGCTTCTTTTGTTGAAAATTTGTGATGTTATTTGATCATTTTTCATCCTGGTTAGATGTCCAAACCATTTCATTCTTTGATGTTCTATGTAGTCTAAACATGGTGTAGTTTTGACAGTGTTTCTAATGTCTATATTCTTTATCCTGTCTAGTCTGGTCTTATTCGCTGCTTTTCTTAGACAATTTCATTTCACAGGCTTCTATTTTTCTTTCATGGGTCTTGTTGATTGTCCATGTCTGGCACTGGTAGCAGAGTGTTGGAATGAAGATGGTGTTTATCAATTGTCTTTTGGTCTTCATGGTTTATATCTGGATGTTTAAGCAGAGGTGATAGTTGGTATGT
The DNA here is from genome assembly GCA_905116865.2 of Candidula unifasciata. NCBI lineage: Eukaryota > Metazoa > Mollusca > Gastropoda > Stylommatophora > Geomitridae > Candidula > Candidula unifasciata. Next base: position 35,849 of record CAJHNH020000951.1, on the reverse strand, counting down.
GACAGCATTTGCTTTCTGTATTCTTGTTTCTATCTCTCTGTCCATTCTTCCATCCTCTGTAAATATACTGCCCAAGTATTTGAACTCTTGGGTTTTGCTTGATTTTGGCACTTCCAACATTTATATTCAGTGGCCTGTGTGTTCTGCTGATCTTCATAACTTCTGTTTTTTCTGTACTGATTCTCATATTATGTTGTAAACAGCTGTTGTTGAGAGTAGTCAGATGTTCCTGTAGATCATATTCATTTTGATACAGTATGCTTTGATCATCAGCAAAAAAGTAATTCGTTTATAGCATACACGTCTGGGTTTGCTTCTACAGTGATCTTATCCATGTATGTTATGAAAAGTAATGGTGACAGTACACATCCTTGTCTGACACCAGTTGTGACTTTGAACCATTCAGAAAGACCACTAGATGTTCTTACTGCACTTTCACTTTTTTCATAGAGGGCTCTGATGTTGTCTAATAATTGACCCTGCACTCCGTAATCGTCAAAGAATTCTCCACAGCACATCTCTGTCCACACGGTCGAATGCCTTCTCTTGATCTACAAAGACCACGTTCAGCTCTTTATCGTATTCGAGTGTCTTTTCACAGACTTGTCTTAGTGCAAATATGGCATCAGTGCAACCTTGCCCTTTCCTGAAACCGAATTGTGCTTTACTCAGTAGAGGTTCAACCTTTGCTCTTATCCTACCTTCTAAAGATCTTTGCATACATTTTTCCCACATGACTTAGTAAAGATATTCCTCTATATAAGTTCCACATTCTCTCTTGTTTCCTTTTTTCTTCCAGATAGGTACTACAACTGATCTTTGCCAATCCACTGGTACCTTTCTCTCTGCCCATGCTCTATTGAAAATTCTCTCCAGCCAGGTGATCATAGTGTCCCCTCCAGCCTGGATGATGCTTCTGTTGTTATTCCGTCGATACCAGCTGCTTTGTGTCTTTTACTTGTTTTGATAACTTTCTCTACTTCATCCCGCAGGATATGTGGTTCTAGATGATCTGGAGCCCTTGAATGGAATTCTGCTGTTTCGTGTACTCCCGAACGGGTTCAAAAGTTCTTTAAATATTCCTCCCATCTTTTTTAATTCTTTTTGGCTGAATAATGGTTTTCCATTTTTATCATTTATGACTGATGTTGGATGGAAGCTTTCTTTCTTAATCGCATCGCTTTCACACTCTTATAAAAGTCTTTTGATGATTCTGTACATAGCTGTGTTAGGTGTTCACCATACTTTTTCCATGAATCCTCTTTGGATTTCTTTATTATTCTCTTGGTGTCTCTTCGAGTTAGTCTGTACCTAATGTAATCCTTTTCGTCTTTTGTTTTTAACCATATTTGAAACATCTTCTTTTTATTTGACACTGCTTCTTTGACTTCTTCATTCCACCAAGCGGTACCATTTTTCTTGCCTTTGCCCGTCTTTCTGGTACCACACTTATCTTTTAATATCTTCGTAATGGTTGATTTATAATAATCCCATTCTTCTTCAATTCTTACTGGTTCCTTGGCAATATCTGCAAAAGCCTTTGTTATTTCTAGTTCAAATTCATGTTTGATATTCGCTTCCTCTAATTTCTTAGTGTTGATGATTTCTTCACGTTTCTGTTTATGTAGACTATTTCTACTTGAGTTGCATATGTTCATAACTACTGGGCGATGGTCTGAATCCAGTCCCGCATTTGGGACAGCTTTTGAGTCTCTTACCTTCCACTTCTGCCGTTGTCTGACTAGTATAAAATCAATTTGTGACGCTTGATCTAAGTTGTTCCACTTGTACCACGTTTTAACCTGACTTTGGCGATGTTGGTAGAATGTGTTGGTAATGTAGAGATCTTGTTCAGCACACAAGTTTAGCAGGTGTTCTCCATTTCTATTGCAATCTGTGGTTGTGTCGCTAAATGGGCCAAGGTATCTCTCCCATGGTGATCTTCTTTTACCTACCCTACCATTAAAATCTCCCATTACTATGATGTCCTCTTTCTCTTTAACATTATTGATGGTGTCCGTAAGTCTCTCGTAAAAAGTCTTCTTTTTTCTTCTCAGAGTAACTGTCATTGCAAGGTGCATATGTCGAATAATCGTTGTAGTTTTACTTCCTTCTGTCAACTTGATTAAAATAATTCTTTCTGATATAAATTCTGTTCCTGTTATTATTTTTGCTGTCTCGGGATGAAGTATAAATCCGACACCATGTTTTGCCCTATCTTTAGTGGGTACTCCGCTCCATAATAAAACATAATTTTCATGTATTTCTTTTGTATTATATCCTTTCTTTCTTGGTATCCGCAAGACACATTCATGACGTGTATATTTTTCTTTTCATGAAATCCACTATTTGTGGCTCTTTGTTGGCAATACCACATATGTTGCATGTGCCTATGTAAGTCGTTTTTCTGTCTCGTCGTCCTTTAACGCTTTCCAGTCCATTTTCCGTTTGGGGCTATCCGTTTATTTATCTCCTTTCTAATTTTCGTAGCAATAAAAAATCCACTGCGGCTTTGCTAGGCCAGTCGCAGTTTAAGGGAAAATCTGACCAGATGGACCCCATCCATCTGGCGAGCCAGAGCCTCGTTCGCCTGTGGCCTCACGGCCACAGTTTCCCGGTCTGCACCACTGGGAGGAGAGGTTGACTTATGTGTACTGTGGGTCATCGGCAGGCTACTAATTTTCACTTTTCACCTCTCCTAAGAGAAGCTAGCCGACCCCAACCCTGCTGGATGTAGAGCCAGGCACAGTCCACATCTTGCAGACCAAATACCTCATCAAACAAGGAATTCAAACAGATACCAATTGACATAATCAGATAGTAGGGTTTTACTAAATAAACAATTTTATTGACACAACCCAACCCAGAACATCCCTTTCAGTTATTCAAAAACTCGAAAAAAAAATAAATAATCTGCCTTCATAATTATTTATTATTGTATTACTTCCATACTGACAACAGCATTTCAGAAACTAAGACTTAGTTTTTTTGCAGCAGTCAAAAAACTACAAAAATTGTCCATAAAAAAGCTGTTACAGTTTCAAAATTAGATAGAAAAAAAAATGGCTAGCGATATCATAAAAATCTGTTGTTAGTGTGTAAAGGGCCTATGATTGTACATATATATAAAAAATGGAGCTTTTACACACACAAATGAGAGTTTGGGACTGTGATAAGAAAATCCAATATGGCCGCTGTTTATCTTGGTTTCCATGGCAACCGTCAAGTGTGCAGTCAATTTGACAGTATTTTATTGATCAGCAATCTTCAGTACAAAACCATATTCCATAGCAGAACATGTAAATTAAATAGTATGCATTCTGGTTTTTTTAGTTTAGCATCCCCTTTACACGTCACTCAGCTTAAAGTTCGTTCAGGTGGAATACAGCATTCCTTGGCGAATGGAACAATATAACTGGCAACTTAAGTAGCTCTTGGCTGTCCTCAATGTGTAGTCTGTTTAGTTAAATTCAGATCTGTTCTTTTCATTCTACAGTGTTGGCATTGTATGGTGGTTATAGGGAACATGGAAAATATATCAGTTGTTCTTGGGGTGAGGATTATGCTGACAATTCTGTGGCGGATAGAAGTGTTGCGGTGTTTGTGGTGTTATCAGAGTAGTTATGGAAAAGAGCAATGTATTACATTCACTGTCTTTCTCCACGAGCATAAATAACATCAATAATTAACCTGCCTAACATTTTCTGATATTGTTGTATACATGCACAATTCTTTGCACTATCATATGAAACTCGACATAATGTAGCAAACAAACGCTCACATAAGGATGGGCCAGTCGTGAGTTTAAGTCCTGACAGACCCAGGTCGACTTCGCCTTGAAGGGACACCAGGTAAAGTCATAGGAAGTAAAGGCGGCTGGTGTGATGTTGACCACATCAGCTCACAAGTGCCAGTTTGTCTCTGAAATAGCTGCCAGCCCCATATGCCCATACAACTGCCGACGTCACAAAGGATCCTTCCCTTTTACTCAATTTTAATGTTTCATAACATAATAAATATACGCAATGTGGGGTATATACATTTGATGGTACCGCATGGCACAAGATGATGGTTTATGGTGCAAGATCATTAAGCAGGGATATCAACTGAGTATTCTCAGAAAAGATGACAAGGTGATAGGCGGTTCACTAATGAATAATCATAACCGTGAATAGTAATATAAGGAACCTCCTAATATGTAAGAACTAGAAACTAGTTACTGTTATCAAACGGACACGTATGAAGGTTAATGAAGTCACGGGACATTCACATAAAGAATCAAAGAAGGATGTGATCCCGATGAAATATTTCAGGATACAGCCAGGGTTTACAGGGGATCTCAACTACTCCCCACTGTCATAACTCTCACCTGAATTCGCAGTGTTCTGATATTTTCTGCTAAGCCGATGTAAAGGCTGGGACGGTCGTTTGGTGTATCAATGAATGACTTATTCATAATAGTGGTATTCTTTAGTCCATAAATGCTGAGGATTCTGAATACCAGCCAATTCCTTTGATATTTTCAAACCATTTTTAATCAGGGGAGTGAATTTTTCGATTTTACAGTAAAACCTGAATTTCCGGTACTATTTTTGGGGCGAGGGGGTGGGGGTCAGAGTCGGGTCTTTATAATACATTGATAGGTGAAGAAGTTTTATTAATTGTCATTATGTTCTATTGAGTGAGTTGAGCTGAGTCAAGAAAGACATCACAGCACTTGGGACATTCCCACATGCACTCCGTCCCTATCTTCAGCAGCCAGCGCAAAGTTCCAATACTAATGGTACCAGACACAGTCCGATTATATGTCCATCTTGTAGTGTGCCGGCCAGGCCCTCTGGTCACACCCAGGTGTATCATTCTGTCCCGGCTGTGATAATCTATTTTCTCTTCTGACTTCATTATTTGTTCCCAAAGGGCCTTGACCACATCTGCCTTGTCATGTATCACCTCACCACCCAGTGGTGCATATCCAGCCAATCTGTCTGCCTTGTTCAGTTGTAAACATGTCCCCACAATGCAACAGTTAGTATTCCCCTCCAGTCACAATTAAACCCCACGGTGTATCTTAAGTGCATAGCAAATTGTAATATGGTTGACACATTTAGATATGGAAATGTATTTGTTGCAATTTTTAGATGTACCAACGGGTTAATGATATTCAACCACTGATCCAAAAAAATTTTTTTATCATTTTAATCATTCCAAATCTGACGATTCTAAAAAGTTGAAAATTGTTTTTAGCTGAATACATTGTAATCGGTGCCAGTACTCGTCTTTCTTTACAATACATGTTCAACACGCTTTTTTCAGAAATGAATGTTTATTTTTTTTTAGAAGGACTCATGTGTCAGAACTTTAAATACACACATTTCAAATGTACTGTTCTTTTCGGCAACTTGGCTTTCGACTTAGCCCAGACAGGCTCTTTTGGGTTGAGGCGTGAATGATATGCAGCGAGTCGCAGAGAAGTGTGACTGTATTCATTATGATTTTGTCAGTGTGATATACTTTAGTCTTATTTGTTTTCCTCACAAGCTGCAACAACTCAGCCTTCAAATATGTGTCATCAGAGTTGACTTTTCCCCCTTAGCAAGCAATGTCCTAATTTGATCTTTTCTATTTGATGTCTTTGGTACTTTGTCTTCCTTTGATACGACATTATGTTAGGCGGTATTATCTATTACTAGGCATGATGGTCTGTCCAGAATTGGAAGAAAATCATTCTTCATCCAGTGCCTGAAAATGTGTCCATTCATTCAATGTGGTAGTCCCTACCATCCGTACTTTTTAATTGGAAAATTAGTCCAGCATCATGGATAAGGACTTTTTGGCGGCTTCATGCATAAGTGAATATAACGCACTAGCCTTTGCTGCTTGGAATTTTGTTGTACTGTTCACCGATTACTGATTGTCATTCTTTAGTATAGGTATGGTGATCATTAACCCAGGATTCATCGAAATATACAATATCACAGCCTTGCATCCGTCGCTCACGGATCTGCCTCAGGTATTTGCTTTGACTAGCAATCAAATGTGGCTGTTCACAAATAATATTCCTTCTACCTACAGTTTTCAGGAAAGTGAACCCGGTGGCTCTTACAATTTTCCGCAGACTGCTTTTCTGAAATGTCAATACTTCATTGTGACTTCAGTTTTTGGAGAGTAACAAAACTGATTTGTCTTTAACATTAAGATCTCACGTCTAATGACATCTACATCAAAGTCGCCAACTTTCATTTTCCTTCCTTACTTGACATGAGTGTACTCCGTGTCCTGTCTAATCCAACGGTTAAATGATGCTCTAGACCAAGCGCCATTCGTGTTTCTTTCTCTGGGTCATAAAGATCACAAAATAAATGACTCATCTTAGATTAATCAAATCAATGTTTTCCCGATGTGAATTGGAACAAAGAGGACACAAACAACAGACTGCACAATTTATTGCCTGGCATATTTCGCTGTATCTCGTCAGGTGCATACTACAGTAACAATTAATTAAAATGAAGCAAATAGCTGAATCATAGAAACTGAAACACAAATTCGAGTACATTTCAAACTGTTTCACCAAGATAAGCGTAGGGCAACGACCATTTCTTTTTGCCTACATAGTCCCAGTTTCAATGTGCCAATCGCGGAAGCTTCCGCGTAACGAAGTAATCTACTGTTGGCCGAATTGTAAATAGTTCGAAATGCATCTTCCCTGTTAATGATGTGCCCGGAATTTAGAATATGGCACGCAATTGCTGATGATGGATTATTTCGACCAGTCACCTGATTCGTTGTTGTTGAGGTGTTAGTGTTCTGCATTGCTTTTACCACCCATAGTGGAATATGTTCAGCAACCCGCTGCTCCAGTTGTCGATTAGTTCTGCCCACATATGCAGCGTTACAGGTGCATTTAAATTGGTATATACAGTTAGATCTGGCGTACGTTGACACTGGTTCTTTTACTGGTGGTGTAGGAATCCTGGTGGTTTTAAATACCATAACAGGCATGGCTGCGTATAAGGCTTGACGGACTGCTGTTTTGAGTCGGTCATATAAAAGTTGCATGACGTGGTCTCCCCGAAACGGTAGATGTGTATAGGCTAGTTTTGTTGGCACCGACATTTCTAAGGTAGCTGGTTTAGGTGGCTGGCAATGGCACTTAATAAAGCCACCTGGATATCCATTAGAAAGCAGTGTTTGTTTAATCGTTTCAAACTCAGCTTGTAGCGTGTCGATGGAACAAATCTTCCTAGCCGGTGGAATAATGTCCTCACTAGGAGACCAAAAACTGTTGAAAGGGATGTATTGGCCCGTCAAGTGTCTTTACGATAAACTGACTTGCCATCATCTCTGGTCTAATTAACATGTCTAAAAAGGGCCAAGTGTTGCTCCTTTCATGTTGTGGACACGGAGTGTGCCTTTGGTGCATTTGTGTGCATTTGGGTTTCTTTTGGTGTGAAACGACTCTGCTGTTGTTTGTTTGTGGCGAATAAGTATGTCATCCCGTAAACGTCTTGTAAAATACTAAACTGACATCTGTTCTCCCGGTGTGCCAAAGAATGGGCTAGAGGCTTCCCATCCACACGTCAATCTGGCCGCAGATGCTTTAAAAACTGGTGTGAGCATCTTGTCCGCTAGCGGTAGCTTCGCTAATGAATTTTCCTGCCAAGAGTGATTTTGATTACTTTCTTCATTTTCGCCTCCATGTTATTAACGTAATTTACTTTGGAATCAAGCAGAAATTTTGATTGATCAGATAATATTTCTTCCATTTTGGTCTGATAGTTTGACTTGTCCATCAGAACTACACCATTTCCTTTGTCTGGTTTCAGTATTATTAATTGTTCGTTGGCTGAGAGCAATAATATGCTCTTTAAATACTGGACACTTTTGCTTAGACTGGGATGTGGGGTACTGGTGTTCCAAATCCACCAATCTAGATTTTAACCAACCAACCGAATCGGTAGACGACGCGGTCAATGTCGACAGCTGATCAAAGAACATTTCAAATTGAGCTTGTGACTCGATGGGGTTGATTTGTTTAGGTTTTATGCAGAACTTTAATCCATAAGCAAGAGCATCAGTTTGTAGTTTACTGAGTGTAAACGAAGACAGATTCATCACATGTTTCTCAGGATTGTCAAGCACAGAAGCGGTAATCTTTTCCGAACTCAATGACTTCTTTAAACGTGTAGTTTCTTGAATTTTCACTTTATCCACTGTTTCAATACAAAACTTTGTAAACTTTAGATAACAATACAGAGTCAGATCGTTTGTAATACTGTAGGCCGAACTGTGAATTCGCCTTAAATTGATCAATTTCGATTGGATTTCTTCTATGTAATTTTTCGTCATTCGCCTCAAATTTCGTACCGTTGGGCAGATTTTCTCAGCTCTCAGCGATAATTCGGCCAACCGTAGATTACTTCGATACGCGGAAGCTTCCGCGATTGGCACATTGAAACCAGAACTATGTAGGCAAAAAGAAATGGTCGTTGCCCTACGCTTACCTTGGTGAAACAGTTTGAAATCTACTCGAATTTGTGTTTCAGTTTCTAGGATTCAGCTATTTGCTTCATTTTAATTAATTGTTACTGTAGTATGCACCTGACGAGATACAGCGAAATATGCCAGGCAATAAATTGTGCAGTCTATTGTTTGTGTCTTCTTTGTTCAAATTCATCTTAGATTCCCAGGGAAGTGCTGGTACAGTAAAATGGTAACCTTCTGCATAGTTATAAATTTGCATATTAAATTCGTTTTGAAATTGATGTCTATGTCGGCTTTCATAAGTAGCTTATGACACAATAACTCAACACTAATTTGTGGATGCGCCTTTGACTAAACAATCTTACGTTGGCGTCAGGTCACTAAGAGTGCGACTTTGCGCGAGAAAGTCATGAAATTATGTAGGTTTCCTTTAACCCCATTTAAACCAGTCATAGTGTGCATTACTTCTTGAAACTAATGAAAGTAAACCTTCCAAAATTCTACCAAGACAGTTTCATGATAAAAATATGCATCGTAATAAAAAAATTAAAATTAAAAAAAAAAAAAAAAAAAAAAATAAAAAAAAAAAAAAAACCCAACCTCCATATGATATTCTTCTTTAGTGAAAAAAATATTTCCTTAACATCATGGATATTCTAAAGCTGCATGCAAACAATCGTTGCGATCTGAAAGGCAGTTTTTGAGAAACTTGCTTGCAAATGTATTCATGAGATGTTGAACGAACTATATTAGTGTCGTCATTCACACATTCGCTCGCCTTCTTTCAGTGACGTGTCTGGATATGGTCAACCATTCTTTAGAGTAGTGTCTTTGATCACACAAGTTCGTCTCTTATCAACTTGTTATAATCACTTTGATCGCACAAGTTCGTCTCTTATCAACTTGTTATAATCACTTTCATCGCACAAGTTCGTCTCTTATCAGCTTGTTATAATCACTTTGATCGCACAAGTTCGTCTCTTATCAACTTGTTATAATCACTTTGATCGCACAAGTTCGTCTCTTATCAACTGGTTATAATCACTTTGATCGCAATTTCCAATTCTTGGTTCTTCTGGAGAATGTTTCATCGTTTGTAGGTGGATGTTCATCTAGTTAGAGCTCGCCATTGTGACATTTCCTTTCAGACATCAAACTTCAGACATTGGATTTCAGGTGGTCATGTTCAGTTGTCACATTCAAGCATCGGATTTATCTCAAATGGTATGTCACATTTCAGGCTCGACCATTCTTTGGACTCCTCCGATGTTGACTGATCTTCTTGATGGCTTGCTCACAAAAGCGCTATTCTGTTGAGGGTTGAGCAGGATGACGTTTTTTCTTTCAATCCTATCACGGGGATACTTGATGAAAACCTTAACGCATTTGACTTTTCATACTTTGTCAAATAGCACGAATAATTGATGTCATTTATGTTTAGAATTCGGCTTAGATAAGATGGATCAGTACGACCACTTTATGATGTGTGTGTGTGTGTGTGGTTTGTGTGTGTGTGTGTGTGTGTGTGTTGTGTGCTATCCTGGGTGTAAGAACAATCAGAACACGGTCAAGTGTCTAAGGATACAGTCCTCGCTTCCACACATACAACTCTCAGGAAAACTCAACGACGAATGTCCGCCACACATATACGTTTATTGTTACGACACAGGGTAATCACAATCCCTCACACATACTGTTCAATCGAAGTGATGTGGACATCTGCCCTGGCTAACCTGTAGACCTAGTAGTCCTCCTTTCGCTCTTATCTCAAGTATAGCGTCGCTCTCTCAATCAGCTTTCACTCGCTGCCACTACACACGAGCTGACCGCTACAGTTCGTAGGTCTACAACGTCCCGCAACTCCAGACTCGCTGTACAGATGCACAGGAAATCTCTCCTATCAACTGGACCTCTGCTCTACACTTCGTCCGTGCATTGTGCTTGACAAATATTGTAATCGGCACACTGGGAAATATATTTTGACACAGGTAACCAACCATTCTCGTAGACTCTCGACGACACCATTCCCACTATGTTGTCCTGCACCCAAGGTTAAATCTTACATGAATCAGCATGCAACACCATCTCATCCCCCCTCCCCAACATACTATTTTTGTGAACTTTTCCTTTCAAGAAACTCTATAGATAATAATGTAACGAAGTAAGATCTCGAGACAAAGCAGGCTAAATTCCACCTCATGTTATGCTGTTTGCGAAAATAAATTAAAAAGAGAAAAAATTAATAAAACACACAGTGACGCTATAACTGAGTACTGTTTCACCATCTGGATGGCACTACTCTTCTTCAATGTTACGTTCTAAAGAGGTTCTAGAATGTCAGAACGCTACAGATCGGCATGAATAGTGTTGTTGAAGAAAATGGGCCCAGTTAATAAATGTTTTCTACTGACGGCACACAATACCCGGATTTTCGCAGCATGAATTGAATGTATTAGGATTAAAACTGCTCCAAAAACGATTATGTTGGCTAGTCACGTACCCAGATAGATGAAACCATGTGTCATAAAGTGCAGGACAGAACTTATTCGAAATCTTTGGCTAGAGTAAAAAAAACTAATCTAGGGAAATGTCCCGAGAGAACAAGAAATAATTTTAGGAATTTTTTTCAATCCTGGACCAAGGAGTTAGATGATCGGCTTTGGTCTTTTTGTCAATAATAAAGATAAGCCCTGGGCTTTTTATCTAACCAGGATGACCTCGCTTTTATATATTACCCCCAAGATACTTAATCACTAGTAATGTTTCTTCATTCTTTCATAACGACATATAATGACAAAACACTATTAATTTACTAAACGTATGAGATCTTTAATGAAAACATTTCTTTTGTGTTAACTTTTGTTATTTTCATAAATCATATAGACTATAAACTTGATTTATTTCTAATAATAGTAATAATGTAACATTTCAGTTATAAATTTATGTTTTCAAATTGTTCAACCCCTATATATGTTTCTCTACTCAGTTTCATCTTTATCTAATTATCTTAAAGTTTTCATCATAGACCTCTGGCTCGATTGCTGCTCGGAACAATTTTCCAAAAGGATCTCAATATCACCTGTTTTTCTTCGATGTTCACTGGTGTCTTATGCTGCTCCTGATGTTCACTTCTCCCACCATGGTAAGCAAAATATAGGTGCTTCAAGATTGGGAATCAACATCTGCTCACGTCTCAATAAGGCAGCTCACTTCTTTTACATTTTACCACTCTCCGGTGTCGTCCTTCAACCTCGATGTTATTCATTCACATATATGGCCCCAACAGCAGATAGTTCAGAGGAAGATATTGACGCATTTTATGACGAGTTAGACATGGCTGTCGATCAATGCAAAAAGTGTGAAGTAACAATGATACTTGGAGATTTCAACGCGAAAATAGGAAGTGAAAAAGTGTACGGAATAACGGGTGGCTATGGCCTAGGAAAAAAGAATGTGAGAGGTGACAGATTAATAGCATGGGATGAGTCGCGCAGTATGATAATAGGTAACACCTGGTTTAAACACCATCCTCGAAGATTGTGGACTTGGGAAGTCCTGGTAATAATGTCCGCAATCAGACTGATTATATTTTGATTTCAAGAAGATTCAGGAGCAGCTTAGTTGGAGCAAAAACTAGACCAGGAGCAGACTGCTTTAGTGACCATGTTCCAGTTGTAGGAAAAATTAGAATAAAACTAAAGAACATTAGAAAAACACCACAGAACATCAAGTTAAATTTAGGAATCCTTAGAACGGATAAAGAAATTAAGGACCAGTACAATGTCACTGTACAAAACCGGTATAATGCAATGGAAATTATACAGACTATTGATGAACAGTGGGATATGTTGCGTGAGTCAATTCAGCAGACATCTAAAGAGACAATTCCACCAAACCATAGAGTTTGCAAAAAAAAGAAATGGATGTCAACCGAAAATTCTGCAGTTGATGGATGAAAGAAGGAAGAAAAAAGAATGATAAAAGAAGAATACTCTAGAATACAAAAAAGAAATAGTGAACAAATGCAAAGTGGCTAAAGAAGCCTGGCTGAATCAAATGTTTACAGAGATTGGGGAAAAACAACAGGAAAGACTCACATTCCATGTACCAACAGATAAATATGTTAACAGGAAAGATGACACGTAACAGCACTGGATGTTTGGATGGACAGAGTATATAGGGGAATTGTATGATGATAATAGACCAGATGTAGAACTGCAGACCAACAATGATGGTTTATCAATAATGACTGCAGAAGTTGAGGATGCAATACATCATACGAAGAAAGGAAAAGCACCCGGGCCAGACAACATCTCACTGGAAGAAATCGAAGCACTGGAAGGTTTTGGAATTGAAATATTAACTAAACTTTTAAATGATATTTATAATAGTGTGTATATTCCAAATGACCTTTTAAAATCCATATTTATAGCTCTACCAAAGAAACCAGGCACTATAAGACGTGAAGACCATTGCACATGACTAAGATTTTACTGAGAATAATTATGAGAAGAATAGGAAACAAAATTAAACCAGAAATCAGCGATGAACAATGTGGATTTGTAGAAGGAAAAGGTACAAACAATGCTATATACATCCTAAGGACATTGTCAGAAAGAGCTATAGAAGTAAAGACTAATTTGTACATATGCTTCATAGACTATACAAAAGCATTTGACTGTGTGAAGCATGAAGAAGTAATCAAACTGTTAGAAAAATTAAACATTGATGGGAAAGATCTACGAATAATAAAGAATATGTATTGGCAGCAAACAGCAGCTATAAGAATTAACAACTGTTTACATTTCAAAGCATAAAGAGGGACGTACGACAAGAATGTGTACTGTCACCTGATTTGTTTTCAATATACAGTGAATATATAATGAGATCTTTAATTGGTATGCCCTGAATTGTGGTTGGTGGGCACAATATAAATAATTTACGTTATGCTGATGACACAGTCTTGATAGCAACAAGTCAAAAAGAACTACAGGAAATGATAGACATTGTGGTGTTAGAAAGTGGAAGAATGGGCCTCAGTTTGAATAATGGGAAGACAGAACTAATGGTGGTATCAAAGAAACGAATTATTCCTAAGTGTGTAATAAAAGTGGATGGTGTTATTTTAGGACAAGTACAGAAATTTAAGTATCTGGGCACATGGATAGCATCTGATGGAATATGCATAACTGAGATAAGAAACAGAATAGGACAGGCAAAAACTGCATTTTATAAAATGAAAAACTTCTTGTGCAATATATCCTTGTCATTGAGAGTTAAAAAAAAAAAATTCTTGCTTGCTACATACATCCAGTTTTAACATATGGCTATGAATCCTGGACAATCGGTATGCAGGCCAAACAATTTCTAGAGGCCTCAGAGATGTGGTTTTACAGAAGAATGCTTAGAATACATTGGACAGCCAAAAAGAGCAACCAAGAGGTTTTGAAAGAGGCGGGAGCCCGAAGACAACTCATCACAAACATCAGAAGGACACAGTCATCATTTTTCTGCCATGTTATGAGAAGAAGGAAAAAAGAACATGTTGGGACCACTGGAAAGATCTGTGGAAGGAGAGACAGAGAAAGACAACGAGAGAAGATGCTTGATAGTCTTGTTGCATGGCATGGAGTTGTGTCATCACACGAAGTGATACATGCTGCAGGAGATCGCAGATTATGGAGAGGCATGATCGTCCACGCCAGTCGGCAAGGCACCTAATGATGATGTGGCTAAGTTAATGTGTCGGTAAGGAGTGACATTCTAATTTATCCATCCTTACCATGGATTGGTTGACCCACAAACGCCACACGTCAACACCACGTCATATTTTACTATGGTAAAGGTATTAACCAAGCGGTTTGAGGATATGTAAGATTGGGTAAATGAGGTCACTTCATGACACCATGCCTCATAAAAGAATATTGTTACAGCAATAATTGACTCCTCGTTGTCTCAAAACGATTGAAGCAAGTGGAAAAGTTAACTGTGGATTGATCAGACGGAACAGAAATCATGTGTTTGTGACAATGCAACTATTTATTAAGAACGCTATTCACTATACTGACTGACCCGTTCACTTGTTGCAACATTTACCATAAGGACTTGCTTGAACTTTTCAGAGTTCTGTCTTGGATATCTAGATATTTTTCTGTTGACACAGCAGGCCTACCAGATGGCGTCACATCTTCCACATTTTCTGTTGCACGAAACGAATTCAACAATATCTAACCGTAATGAGACGAGGAGCTTGTTTATTAATCAGTCTTACTATACATTTTTTTTTTTTTTGCTGAGGAAGATCAGGACAGGCATGCTTCGTGCAGAGTGGCATGCTTCATGCTGCGAAGGACACGGGTGAGAAGCATTGTCTGGATTGTTTCACCAGGAAATGCCGGTGTGTTGGGAAATGAACAGGCGGACAGACTGGCTGGCTCTGCACAGCTTGGTGGAATACTGATGCATGATAAGGCAGACGTAGTTAGTGCCTTGTGGGAGAGCGTGTACAGTTCGGAGGAGCAGATCTATCACCACAGTGTGGTGAGACTGATGCAGTTGGGAGTGACGAGAAGTTCTGGCAGATGCTCGAGGCTCAGAGGAAAGACAAGACAGACGTTAATCAGAATGCTACTGGCACCATTAGTATCGGAACTCTTCGCTGGCTGCTGAAGATGGGGACGGAGCGCTTATGGCAGTGCCCCGAGTGCTGTGATGTCGGTTCTTGAATCGCATCAAATCACTAAATATTTGAACAACAATCACTGTCTATCGACCTCCATTTCGAAACACCTGTAAACCTTCCCCCCCCCCCCCCACCCTCCCCCTTTAAAAAAAATTTAAATATTATTATCTTTCAGTGATAACACCATTATTTTTTGAGTACAAAGAATTGCTGCAGCCATTAGCTGCATTTTGCTTACCGATTGAATGTGAGGCATATTGTTGATGACGTCAGACAAACTTCGCTTTTAAATGTGATCTACATACAAAATATTGTTAGACCTTTACAAACACACCTGTATGTTAGTGTGTGTGTGTGTGTGTGTGCGCGCGCGTCTCTTGGTCCTACAATTCTGTAGATGAGCACGGATATAAGAAGACAAGGCACCCTGACTGATGACATTAAAAACAATTAATTTACACATATGAATGTGCTAGCAGGGTAAAGGAAAAGAAAAACATAGAAATAGGTAGCTAAGGAAAAGAGAAATATGGCTAGGACTAATGTAATGAATTCCAGAGAAATTGGACTAAAAATCTCAACAAAATGGGAAAGAGGAAAACATGCACAAAACAACACAACGTAACGTTTCAGCGGGGCAGCCTTTTTCAAACATAAGTGAAATACACAAACGAGGAATGAAGAGTGTGTAGATCTCTTTAAAAAATGTGATGCGGAATAAATGAAATATAATAAAATAAACGATGGCTACAAAAATATAAACCAAACATGTACAGTGACAAACAAAAACGTGGGTCAGGCGCAGTCGATGTGAAAATCCAAAAATGGTGAAACTATGGGGGTGACTGCAGACAAGCTAATACAATGAATTCCAGAGAAATTGGACTAAAAAGCTCAACAAAATGGGAAAGATGGAAACGTGCACAAAACAACACAACGTAACGTTTCGACCGGGCAGCCTTTTTCAAACATAAGTGAAATACACAAACGAGGAATGGAGAGTATGTAGATCTCTTTAAAAAAAATGTGATGCGGAATAAATGAAATATAATAAAATAAACGATGGCTACAAAATATAAACCAAATATGTACAGTGACAAACAAATCGTGGGTCAGGCGTAGTAGTAGTTTCCGGCTGAACAGCAAAAACAGGAAAAGTAAAAACAAGACAAGGGTTCGTCTATGCAGGTGCTACGAAATATTTCATTATAGCTCTGGCGATGAATTACACAATTACAACAAAATATGACTACACACACCAAGACGAATAACTCACACGGACTAATCCTAACCTGAATCAAGCAAATGAATTATAATCATTACATTAAACATCTGTTTATTTTCTTGAACACAGAACTAAGCGCTTTACATGTAACATTATTTTAACAGTTAACATACACCACGAGCTGAGCACTTCAACTTTAAAAAGTGAAAATTCGCTCCCAGCGACCTGAAATCAAAAATCTCAGAGCGATGATACACACTGATATATAGTTCTACATTGTTTAACTACTGGAGAAAATTCAGATTTAACTATGATGGAAATTTATATCTAACCATAGACATACTAACGCCATAAAGTCGATCAGTCTACTGTCGCTCGATCACCCAAAACTCACGCAGCTATGCCTATGTGCGTGCAGGGAAGCAGCTCCTGTCCCCGTGCTACCGGCGCGGCTAGAATTCAGAAAGCCGAATCCATCATTTTCTGGCTGCATCGGCCTTTTTTAAACTTCTCGCTCCAGGCTTGCCAGTTTTTTGTTCCCTTGCATCATAATCAAACCAAATTTCTAAAGGCTTTTGGTGTCCAGCAACATAAATGTTATCTAAGAATAATCGATGACAAACATCAAAACTTAGACAAATCTAACCACTCTGATAATCAGTGTGCACATTAATTTATCTCGTAAATTTGAACATTCTGGAGTCTGACATGTCAGTGTGAAGTTGAATTAATTGCCGTCATGATTAATGCGCTGACAACACTCGTGATCATGTGCTTTCCAGATCTTGCTTATTTATGTGCAGACTGTTGGTTTCTTACGTTTTAGACAACTCACGACGGAAGCCGTCCGTCTCCTGGGTTTCTGTACTGTGTGATCTATAATTAACCCTAGCACCAGTCATACAACTGTGATCCACTACAGCAATGCCCCCCCCTCCCCCCCTCCCCCGACACTCTCGGTCTCTCCGCAAAACAAACTAAAGTAATACTTCCATGTGTCACGTATGACCTGTCTGCATATAGTCGTGTATATAAACACTGTAGCAGCGTTTCTCTAACCTTTTTTCCCGCCGCGGCACCATTGTCGGGCAAAACGGTTTCTGTGTACACATACCCTTAAAGCAGTTTGGATATTTAGGAAAAGAAAAAACAGTGCTTATTTAATGTTTATTTCTCTAATGCGATGAACGAAGCTGCTTGGGTTCATTTTTCATTATTTCCTTTATGTTTATGCAAAGTTTAGTGAACTTGACTATAAAATCACTGGAAGGTTGCTCTGTCTCTTCTTCTTTTTTTTTTAATGTAAGCATACGTACACTGCAGCCTTGCTGATAGCATTGTTTTCTGAATACGCATGCATCCAGAACTCTTCTTTGCTTCCTCTATGGTATTTCTGTTTTAAACTGCTGTCTTCGCTGATCTCAAGCAGATTTAGAAACAAATTGTGATTATTGCCGCGGCACCCCTGGTATACGCTGGCGGCACCCAGTTTGATAACCTCTGCTCTATAGAACTCAGGTTGGTGTGTAGATAGATAATCTTTCGGAGATGAGATTGGTGTTTACATATATTATATGTCATTGTGTAATCAAAAATATTCATTTGCCTTCTTTTAGTGGTAAGTCATGTTATTGTTACAGCTGGCTCTGCTAGTATAAAATGTTCTTACAGCCGGTTCTGCTAGTAAAACATGTTCTTACAGCCGGCTCTGCTAATAGAAAATGTTCTCACAGCCGGCTGTGCTAGTAAAAAATGTTTTTACAGCTGGCTCTGTTAGTAGAAAATGTTTTTACAGCTGGCTCTGCTGGTAGAATATGTTCTTACAAATGGCTCTGCTAGTAGAAAATGTTCTTACAGCTGGCTCTGCTAGTAGAAAATGTTCTTACAGCCGGCTCTGCTAGTAGAAAATGTTCTTACAGCCGGCTCTGCTGGTAGAATATGTTCTTACAACCGGCTCTGCTAGTAAAAAATGTTTTTACAGCTGGCTCTGTTAGTAGAAAATGTTTTTTACAGTCGGCTCTGCTGGTAGAAAATGTTCCTACAGCCGGCTTTGCTGGTAGAATATGTTCTTACAGCTAGCTCTGCTGGTAGAATATGTTCTTACAGCTGGCTCTGCTGGTAAAAAATGTTCTTACAGCTGGCTCTGTTAGAAGAAAATGTTCTTACAGCTTGCTCTGTTCGTAGAAAATGTTCTTACAGCTTGCTCTGTTCGTAGAAAAATGTTCTTACAGCTGGCTCTGTTAGTAGTAAATGATCTTACAGCTGGCTCTGTCAGTAGAAAATGTTCTTACAGCTGGCTCTGATCGTAGTAAATGATCTTACAGCTGGCATTGCTAGTAGAATATGTTTTTACAGCTCGCTCTGTTGGTAGTAAATGATCTTACAGCTGGCTCTGTTCATAGTAAATATTCTTACAGCTGGATCTGTTCGTAGTAAATGATCTTACAGCTGGCTCTGCTAGTATAATATGTTCTTACAGCTGGCTCTGTTCGTAGTAAATGATCTTACAGTCGGCTGCATTTGTGGAAGTGCAGGTGGCGATCCATAAGTCTTTACTTGACTATAAAAGAAATGACTGAAATGTGATGCAATGTTTGTTCTTTTTCAGCATAGCCACCTCCCAAATTCCATTATATTCCGTCTCTGCTTGACCTTGGGAATAGAACACCACATGTTTTCTTAGCTTAACCAGAAACCAGTTGTCACACGCCAGTGTGATTTCTTCATCACCGGCAAACTGATTTATTTGTATCTGTGTTTTTGGTTCAGAAAAGAAAACAGTTTGATGGTGTCAGATCTGATGAATATGGCAGGTGAGGAAGAATGTCAGTATTCAAATTGTTGGCTATTATCTACACTCTATCCATGCTTTGTAAGAAAAGCATTATCTTGGAGCATAGGGAGATTTTAAGTGCGGACAATCGCTTGTTTTCTTGGCACAGCCATTTGCAGTCTCGATTCGGAGCAGGTTTCAAAAGACAATTTGGAGTTTTCCAGTGCATGCTGGCCATTTTTAGATTGGGTGCCATAATTTTGATCCCACGGCTTATCTACTGTCACCGTAGTCGTCCTTCTGTTCACGTGTTAGCAGGCGTGAACCCAGAACTCTTCAACCTGTTGTGTAAAATTCCAGGAACTGCTCTTTTACTGAGTTCAGCTGCGATGGAAATGTCCTCAGTAGTCATTTTCCTATCCTGGTCAATAGTCCTTGTCATAAAGTGCAGGACGGAACATCTTCTGAATCGTTTGCTGGGTTCATAAAGTAAATCCAGGGAAATCTTCCCGAGAAAAGAATATCATTTTCAGAATCTTCTTATCCTGGAACGAGGAATTAGATGATCAGCATTGTTCTTTTTGTCATTAATAAAGATATGCCGTGCCCTTGAAATTTAGCTGCTTGCTTGCTTGCTTCTTGTAAAAGAAAATGAAAATTTGATCACGTTCAGACATTTTCAGCTATGTAGCTGTTGCCTATATTTGCGATCTTTATTGACTGGTTTGTTTGAATATGGTTTCCTTCGGTTCCATTTTGTTGTGTTGTTCTATACGGTTTAACTGATGTTGCTTCTTTCTCGTATAGAGTTGTTTTATACCTGATGTTGTGTCTCTTTTTTCGTTCCTGATTATGATAGGACACATCTGAATATTGCATTTTGGTTCTGTCCTATCCTCTCGTCGTCTTGCGATCCCCATTTTTCTGATTGGTTGTTTCTGGCTTCTATTCCTTCTGTCACGTTTTTCCGCTCTGTCTTGGCTTCTAGGATGTGATAATGCTTAGTCCTTACAAGGACTTTTATGTAATTTTGTCTTTCCCTCTTTGCTGTTGTTTTTCTCCTTCTCATCTTTGTCTGGCGTCCTCTGTGTTGTTTGACGTTTTGGATCTGGCTGGTAGGTGTCTGTGGATGTTGTCTTCTCTGTCGTCTCTCTCATCTCTTCCCTCAGTCTCTTTCCGTATTGAGCTTGTTTTCTTCGGTCTTTTGTTTTGATGCTTCCTGGTGGAAACCTTCTGTTCATTTCTGTATTGTGTCTATCTTTAAGTTCTTGCTGCTTGTCAGTGGACTCTTACATCGATGTTTCTTTCGGTTTATCGTCTATTGGCTTTTCGCTGTTATCTTGGTCTATTTGGGGTTGCTTGGAGCTGTTGTCTTCACGGCTTTCATCCTGCTTCTTCTGCAATTCCTGTAGTGCTGCTATTGTTTCTGCTTTTATGTCATTAAGTGTCTTTTATATTGTAGTCCAAATCTCTCTCATCTCCTTCATCTCTGCAAGTATCTGTCTTGCTTGGTCATCAATTTCTGGCAAGTTTTTCTTTGGAGTCAGCTTATTTGCCTTTAATATCTCTTCTTCTAACTTTCTGATCTGATTCTGCATCCTGGATTTCTCCACTGGGGTGAAGTATTCAGATTCTTTGCATTTTCTTCTGGCTTCTTTGCATGGTACTCTCTCGGTAATTGCTATCTTGAGAATTTCCTGGCAATGTTGCAGATAAGGACATCCAAAATACCTCGCCCCGTGCTGTCCAAAACAGTTGCTACATCGTCGATTTTCTATTTGGTTTTTGATAATTTTTATCTTGCTTTGCTAATGGACACTCATTATAGAAATGAGAGTCAGCACAATATCTGCAAATCTCTGTTTTGCTGCGGCACACTGACTTGGTATGAAATCCCTTTTGACATCTGGAACATTGGAGTACCCTTAGGATATATATCTCTGGTTTCTGCAGTTTATTATCAAGCTTGACTGTTTCTGGAATACTCTCACCTTCTGTCGTCACCACTGCTACTGTTGATTTCATGTTTTTGGATATGATTCTCTCTGCTCTGATTATACTCATCTTCGGGTTTTCTCTCCTCAAGTGCTCTGCGATCTCCTGGTTTGACCATTTGGTATTCACTCTCTTGATCACCCACTTTTGGATCTCCTGAAACATCTTGGCTGCAACCAGTATCTTTTCCGGTAGCTGTAATTCTATTGTAGGCTGTGTACCAATGTCCTCAGTCATTCTCTTCGTCTGTTTTGTTTCATTCAGCGTAACGATCACACCCTCTTGTGTCTTTCTGATTCTGCATATGCTTCCTATCCCCAGTGAAGTTTCCAGGTATCTGGTTATTTTGGTTCTCGATAAGTCCAGGAGTTTGGTTCCTCCTTCGTTTATTTGGTAAATCTTTACTCGTGTCTTGATAACCGGATTGTTGGACATTCTTGCATTGCTTGGCGTCTCCTCCTCAGCCGGCATATAAGCTTGTTCGATCGTACAATCATCTGATTACTCAGTTGTAATAATGTTCTTTGATGTAGTTCGTTCTACTGCCAGTATGTCTCTTGGTGTGTCATTCTTGGCTGTATTGGGGGCGTCAGTTGACTGCAGGTTATACTGGCCACTATCGTCCCTTTCTATGATGATAGCTTCAGGAAAGTCGTCATCATCCTCCACAGCAACTACATTCTTCTTGATCGGTTCCTCCTCTTTACTTCTTCTTGGGTCACTATCTTCCCTCTCTATGATGAAAGCTTCTGCAAAGTCAAGATCATTCTTCACAGTCTCCACGTTCTTCTTGGTCTGTTCCTTCTCTTTACTTCTTCTTGAAGCGTAAAAATCATGGCGCCTAGCTGCCTTTTTATAGGTCATGTCAGCTCTAAAACAAAATCACAAATCAATGCATTACTTTTAAAAACAAGGACATCTTGACAGGTAATCAGCCAAAAATCGTAACGTCTTCGTGTCCATTCACAAACGATTATTCTAACTATTGGTGGAACTACCAACAATGTTCTCTCGTCCACTTTGGTATATTACCGTATAATTAAACGATTGTAATGCTATGGCCCAACGTAATATCCGTGGGTTGGCCACCGAACTCGCATTCATAGCAGTTAGAGCTTGATGGTCGGTTAGTATGTAAACATTCTGGCCCATCAAATATTTGCTAAATCTGGAAATGGACCAGTACACGCCGAGGGCCTCCCTCTCTGGCACACTATAACGTGTCACAGTTGGTGTCAGCTTCCTGCTAGCAAACAAGCACGGTAGTAAATACCCATCATATCTCTGGCTCAGTACTGTGGCTATCCCTGTGTTCGACGCATCTGTGGACAAAAAGAAATCCATTGATAGATTCGGTAGTTTTAAAAATGGATGCTGTTTAAATGCCTTTTGTACGTGGTCCAGTGCCTTAGCACGCGCCTGGTCCCAGTATACCAAACGAAGCATCGTCTTCCGTGTCAGTTCCGACAAGACAGGCGTAACAGACGAATAAAGAGGAATAAATTTCGAAATGAAATTGCACAGACCTAGCAGCGCTCTAACATGTTTCTTAGTTTTTGGCGTTGGAATGTTCAGAATTTTCGCCACATTGTGGTCTTCCGGTGAAATGATGCTAAACTCTGCCATTTCAGTAGATAAGATTTTATTCTTGAAAAAAATTGAGAAATGGTTTCTCCCGGCTCTCTTTTAGCATTACGAAATTTGTTACGATATGCAGAGGCCGTCAACTCATATCTCTTCAACAGAGAATTTTTCAAGAACTCAAAGTTGGTCTCTTGACCAGGAGGCAATCTCGAATAACATTCATAAGAAGGACCTCTTAAAGACAGCGAAAGTTTCAGACACCACTTCTCTTTATCCAACAAATATGACCTAGCAACGTTTTCGAATTTTTCCAAAAACACATCCATTCTATCCTCGCGTTCATTAAACTGAGGAAAAGGAAAAGACATCGGTCCAAGAAGGTGAGGATGGCCAAAAGAATGTGACTCAGAGACAGAAGGTTGCGCATTAACTGCTGTACTAGAAGTAGACTAAGATTGTAAATCAAGCTCTCTGAGACGAAGTTCATGAGCTCTCATCTCTCGTTCTTTCTCAGCAGCTATCTCAGCTAGTCTTATGCGTTCTTGTCTTTCCTCTTGCTCCTTGCGTTCAGCTCTTTCTCTCTCCTCTTGTTGCATGCGTTCAACACTTTCTCTTTCCTCTTGTTCTTTACGTTCAGCCCTTTCTCTCTCCTCTCGCTCTTTCTCCTCTTGACGCCGTTCACGGTCCTCCTGTCTCCATTCTCGTTGTATTTCTTGAAGATATGCCTTTAATTCTTCGCCAGCATAACCGAGAGTTTTCCCCAGCTCCGCCATCTCCATAAGTGAGGGTCTTGTTGCCATTTTACCTGCAGAATATACTTCAAAAGAACACAAGCAAACACCAATCAAATTAACACAAGTGTAAAGTTATTATATTATTCTCCCTAAAGTTAATTTTTGCCTATTATTATTTACCTATACATTCCTACCAATTTCCTAGTAATAACTAACTTTTTTAATGACCTAACTTCTAAAAAAATCCCGCGTAAGAGACCCCAATTGTAATAAACTATTTTGGCGGAATATATCGTCGCCTGGAGATCCCCTATATCCTTCCAAATAACTTACAGGGCTCGAATTAAATAAGTCTAGGGGAATTATAACGGTCCCTGAGTTCTGGAAAACAAAGGAAGGAAAATACAGAAAGTTAAATCAATAGGGTGAATCCCCGGAAATTTCTCAAAAGAAATTCAGAAAAAAAAAAAAAAAAAAAAAAAAAAAAAGGTCAATACTTTATAAATTTAACTCAAATAAATTGCAATGAACAATCTTTAGTCTACCTAAGAAGTTAAATTTGATAGGATGAAATCGATAATGGAGTTTCTAAACAACAACTGTATTGATAAATATTGTTATGAATTTTAACAAATTTTAAATTAACAAACAAAAGAAACAATCACTGGATCATCATTACACCACAAAATATGCTCAACGAACAGAAAATGTCACTCAGCTTTAGGCAAGTCTTGATGTGCTGAAATGTAGCTTTCTTTGGAGGAATGGCCACGGTTCTGGTTGCAACAATTATAGACTTTGGATATCTGCGACATTCATCCCTGAATTTCGGTTTTCCATTCTACACTGAGTGGTTCACGATTCACGAGGTAACAGGAATGGTGTTTTACGATCCACGAGTAAACAGGAATGGTGGTCCACAATCCACGAGTAAACAAGCAAACGGGAATGGTGGTTCACGATCCACAGGTAACTAGGAGAACAGGAAAACGGGAACACGGGAACCTGAATTCGTATATTATATTTGTGATTTCTTGGGGTTAGGCCGATGGTGTGGCTGGGCAGTCGTTTTGTGTTGTTGTGACGAATAGAGCTCTAAGGGTTTCTCCTAGTAACACTACAAACGTCATAATTATGTGCCCCTTCGTACAATTTCTATTCCTCTCGCGTCAATGTTCAACTATTTTTATTTTACGTGCGCAATTCTTTTAACTAAAAAATGCAATTAACTTTTGCCGGACTGAAATATTCCGTTGTTTTGTCACATATCGCATTTCACATGTAGTTATTTTTTGCATATGTGATTTGTTCATTGTCCACGTTTGGCACTGATAACATAACGTAGGGATGAAAATGCTGTTGATCATCCGTTGTTTGGCTGGTAACGAGATCTTTGGATGACGAAGAAGTGGGGCCAGTTGGTAGTTGACTGCATTGGCTTTTTGAACTCTAGCCTGTATCTCTTTATCGAGTCTTCCATCTTCTGTAAATATGCACCCTAAGTGCTTGAATTCTTAAACTTGTTCTAACTGTATGTCATTGATCTTTATGTTTACATTACTGTGTTTCTTTCCTATGGTCATTACTTCAGTTTTTGAGGTGTTTATTTTCATGTCAAATTTTGTACAGTTAGTGAGCAAATCAACATGTTGTTGTAGTTTTTGTTCTTCCTCTTGTAACAAACATTGGTCATCTGCAAAGAGTAGTTTATTTATAATATCTGTGTTTTGGTTTGACTCCTGTGCAATTTTATCCATATATGTGATGAAGAGTAGGGGTGATAGGACACATCCTTGTCGTACTCCTGATATAATGGGGAACCAGTCTGTCATACCTTCCGTTGTTCTTACAGCGCTCTGGCTATTTTGATAGAGAGCCATTATGTTTCCCAATAATTGACCCGGTACACCATATTCTTCAAGAATGTTCCATAGTTTATTTCTGTTAACCCTGTCAAAAGCCTTTTCTTGATCAATGAATATAAGATTCTGGTGTTTATTATATTCGATTGTCTGTTCACAAATTTGCCGAAGAGTAAATATTGCATCAGTGCAGCTCTTTAAAGCCTTTTCTAAATCCAAACTGGTTGTTACTTAATTGAGTTTCTAATATCACCCTCGCTCTTCGTTCTGTACTAGAAGCAAATGCAGAGGAGGGGGTTAACTTGTGATGAAGGGAACAGAGAAGAGATAACTGTAAGGATAATATGGAAATCTACTCCTTGAAATCTCGACTCCGAACCTACAAGAGCTCTCAACAATGTCGCGTGGCGAGCTAAACCCAACCATAAGCTGCCTCAGTAGCAAGAAAAGAAAAGAGAAAAAGAAAGTTCGTTTAGGCGGGGGTAAAATCAAAGTATCTCACCCTGGCAGCAAATCTTCTGTGTGGGGTCTAATATAGTCTAACAGTAAAACCTAGACATACTAACTAAAATAACACGAATGTAAGTTGACGAATACAGAAACTTTATTTGTTGATGACATAACAATAATTCTTGACAACACTCCAAAGACTAAATATACTGAAGAACTACTAACTGAAATATATGAGCAGACCGGTAGAACTAACCAAGCAACTAGTAAATCAATGAATAACAAAATACTGACAACTACTAGCAGACCAACGACCAGGTAGTACCGTTATCTGTAGGGAAAAACAGAATAATGACTTCCTGTCCACTTTAACATATAACACATACACATAATTCATAGTTAGGTACCTTTGCTTCTTCTGACCTAGGCATCTAGTGTCCAATATCATTTGCGATAGAGGTCATCAGTGCCATTTAGCACAATCAGCTCTGGGTTTAATTACCAGGCTGGGAACATGCACAACAGCAGATGTGCAACACATCTCACGATAATAGCAATAGTCTATAAAAATACATAACACTATATAATGTCAGATTACAACATATAAACACCCAATAATTATCCTGAGTGCCCTTACTCCTAAAACTCCACATCAAGTCAAAGCGGCCGGCATGGTGTTGACCACCTCACCCACCAAGTGCTGGTTCTATAAAATATGGGTCTAGCCCTATGTGCCCAAAAGTGTATCAAACAACAATAGTTATGAATCGTCCGCTTATCATTTTTACCAATCATAGATAATGAGTGCACTCATGTTCCTAACTCCATCTGTCGTTCTATAAAAATATTACAATGCATTATTTATATTCTAATCTCCCTAATTCATGTTTGTAACATAACCTCTTTCATGTTGCTGAAACCTCAAGAAATTACATATTACATAAAACCCAACAGCTGAAACATCACTTACAACCCTGACAGTAATTTATTAAAGGAATCTCCTTACGAGATGCCCCTATATTTAAAGGTACTATTTAATTTAGTACAGTATCAGTAGAACGTCGCACGCCGCCATTTGTAGCAGACCTTGTGTGTACACATGGCTCGTGTAGAACCATGGCTTTTAGAACCGTGTCAAATCCTTAGTTACCTGTGTTAAAATCATAGTCGTATACTAAGTTAGCCTAAACTAATAGAATTACTTAATCCTTATTTGCCTGTACAAAATAAGGGTTATTACTTTCATAATGCGAAACTGCCAAATCATTCGCTGTCCGCCATCAAACCTCTTTAAATAAAACTCTAATAATGAAGAGTCAACCGTGACTCCAAAACTATGGCGTGCCTTTCGCACACTTATTGTATTCACAAAAGTATTATATCAAACATTACCAATAATTACCTCTACTCAATTTATATCTAATTAGATTATTAATTAGTCATGGAACAGCCAACCCCAATATTATTGTGCTTCCCACCAAGGAATACAAAATAACCTAAAAATACTTAGATTAAAACTAAATCAGAAACTAAAAACTCACGCAGTCTGAACCTAATTCGCGCTTTAACCGTGTACGGTTTGGGCGACAAATCGGAAGGGCTTCTAGCGTCTGGTACCGCTATCGCTGGAAAGGGAAACTGTTAACAGAATCAGGCCTTTTATCACATTTCAGGACTCACGTGACCTGCTGGACAATACTGAAGAGTTCCACCGAACCACCTGGCCAGTGCCAGCAGCTATAGGTTGTTAAACTAAAATAAACAGGCCAGAAATCTACCTTCTGTCGCCAGCCTGTTACACGTTCCCATACTAAATCTGTTGACGTCCCGACAACCAAGTAATAAAAATAGATCACTGCCTATTGAACCTTTTGAACTATCCTACATCCCACCAAATTAGGGGTCATAACCACTGGCAAAAATTCCATGACGTAGTATACATTTGCACAATACATCTGCAACATTATCAATATGCAATCAAAAATGCATCAGTGGATGTCACTGAAATCAAAACAAAAAAAAAAAATGTATAATACATCAGTGGATGCCACTGAAATCAAAGCAAAACAAAAATGTATAATGAACATATATGAAAAAACTACATCAATAATGTAAATAATTGAAAAATCATGAAAATATGGGAGTCCCAAAACAAGTTCAGTAATTCATCACCTCCTCTTTACCTCTATTCAACTCATTTTTACAAAAAAATGCAACTACAAATATATAAAATCCTCACCCCACTTCCGCCTGTTCTCAGGGTGGCGAGCTCTACCTGAACGCCGAACACCTAAATCTCCTGGTTGGAAAATATACCATCCTGACTCTGACTGTGAATCTTCATCGGCTGTGACCACAGGATGCTCAGGCAATCCAAGTGTCACAGGTACCTCTTTAGCAGCATCTTCTTCACAGCGCTTCAACTCATGACCAGCTACTCTGATCACTGGAGCTTCTACACCAACTCTCTTTATTACATAAGGGCCCCCAGACATTGCTGGTGCCCGAGTCACTACATATTTCTCTACAGACCACATATCTTTGATTTTTGCCCCCTCATTATAGTGTAGTCTCTTTCTAACCACTTCACCCACCTGTAGTGGTATGCCATGGGCAAACTTGTCACATCTATCTTTTCTAACAGCTGCCGCCTGCTTGAGATGAGCGTTTGCCTTACAGTGAGCTTCATGCAAGCGTGCCAAATGTTCTTGCAACCACCCATCTACACTCTCTGTTCCACTCTCATCAGTTGCTAAACTAAGCATAAAATCAATGGGCAAATTAGGCTCCTTACCAAACACTAAGTAATATGGAGAGTACCCTGTTGATGCATGAGGTGTCGAATTATACGCTAACAGGACTTCAGCTATATGGTCGGACCATCTCCTTTTCTCACTGGCCGCTAGTGGTCTCAGCAAATCATGCAAAGTGCGGTTAAATCTTTCACACTGGCCATTACCTTTTGGATTGTATGCCGTTGTGTGACTTTTTTTAATATCATACATTCGACACAGCTGTGAAATAATAGTAGATTCAAAATTTCTGCCTTGATCAGAGTGCAATCTCTGCGGCACACCAAAATACAAAAACCACTTTTCAACAAGTGCCTTGGCAACTGTTGATGCCTTCTGATCCCTGGTAGGAACAGCAATGGTGAATTTACTAAAAACATCAGTAATTACTAAAACATTTTCAAACCCCTTGGTGTCTTTTTCAAGTAGGGTAAAATCAATTGCAACAATCTCGAATGGTTTTGATGCTAACAAGTTACCAGTGGGACCTTGTATTTTTATGTGAGGTGGTTTAGCAATGTTACATCTAGCACATCGTTTACAAAACTTCTCTACATCGCCGGTAATACCAACCCAAAAACATCTGTCTTTAAGAATATGCAACATCCTATCTCTACCCTGGTGACCAACACTGTGGACAGATTCTAAAACTCTATGCTTCAAAGCATCTGGTATTACAAGCTGCAAAACATCTGCACCACTACGCCCCCTAATTCTTCTATACAACAAATTTTTTACAATATGCAATCTTTTGCGCTGCCTAAGCAGCTTTTTAACACTAAGTGGTAACTTCTTCATCTCTCCCTTGGACACTCTCACGCTGTTAAGGATTATTTCCATAACTCTGCTAATACTTGTATCTTCTTCTTGCAATTTGACTAACTCAATCATGGAATAAGATGGTAGTGATGAGCAATCATTATGATTTATGTTAAGGTTTACATTAGAAATTCCATCTGGAATGACTTCAATTACATTCAAATTAGCTTCTCTGTCTAAAGATCTCAAACCTAACTCTGGAGGAATCGGTGATGAAGTAATATGGTTTATAGAAACATCACCTCCCTCATCCGAATCTTCTGGTTCACCAATCGGATAGCGTGACAAATAATCAGCATTTCCGTTGGCTCGACCAGGTTTATGTTGAATTTTGTAGTTGTAAAACAGACATTTGTGCTAACCATCTTTGCTCTATAGCACCCAAGCTTGCCTTCTTCCATAATGACAAACCCATATTATCAGTATAAACTTCAACTTGAGAACCTAAGAGGTAACTTCTAAATTTCTCCGTCATCGCCCACTTCAGGCTCAAAAGTTCAAGCTTTAGACTACTCTTAGCATTACGCTCGGAGGGACGTAAGGTTCGGCTAGCATAAGCTAAAACTTTCTTTGCATCTCCTTGAATCTGTGATAACACTGCCCCCAAACCCTGGTATGAGGCATCAACTTCTAAAATAAAGGGTTGGGAAAAATCTGGAAAGCCCAGCAGCGGCGTAGATGTTAGTGCCCCTTTTAGCTGGTTAAATGCATCATCACATTCAGGAGACCACAACTCGCCAATAGGGTTCTTCTTCTTCTTATGCTTGTCAACCTGTAAATTTAACTGGGCAACCAGTTCATGTAATGGGCGTGCAACCGTGGAAAATTTTGGAACAAACCTCCTGTAGTAGCTTGCAAGGCCTAGGAAAGCTCTTAATTCAGTCTGGGTTCTCGGAATGGGTGCTTGCTGGATGGCTGCTATTTTCTCTTCTACAGCTCCAATCCCCTCAGCCGAAATGGTATGTCCTAAAAATTCTATCTTAGGTTTACAAAAATTACATTTATTTGGATTCAACTTAAGACCCAGTGAGGACAATCTGTTAAACACCCTCTCTAACCTATTAATATGATCATTAAAATCACCTGAAAATTTTAAAATATCATCAAGATATACAAGCAGAACATTGAAAAAAAGGTCATGCATCGTACACTGCATGAGCCGTTGGAATGTACTCGCTGAGTTTGCAAGACCCATCGGCATTCGATTATATTCGAACAAACCGAATGGCGTTTTAAATGCTGTTTTCTCTCTATCCTCTGGTGCCATGGCGACTTGATAATACCCACTTGGTAAATCTAAAGAGCTAAGCAGTTTTGCTCCCCCCAAGGCATCAAGATATTCATCAACCCGGGGAAGTGGATAAGCATCCTTTTTTGTTTTACTATTTAAGGACCTATAGTCAACACACAGTCTAAGGGTACCATCTTTCTTTCTTACTAACACAATAGGGGATGCCCAAGGGCTGGAACTTTCTCTAATAATTTGTTTCTCTGACAACCCTTGTAAATGGTCCTGTACTTCTCTGTAAAACGCTAGTGGAATCCGACGATACGGTTGTTTAACAGGGGTATCATCTGATAAAGAAATATTATGGGTGACCCTGTCAGTGTACCCAATGTCGCAGTCATCTTTGGCAAAGAGACTGTCATACTTTATTATCAATGCCTCTAGCTGCTGTCTCTCACTATCGCTACCCTCAAAATGACTCAGGTCAATGGGACATTTGGTTGGTTCATCATGCCCCCTAACTGGTGATGACAAAATTTGGACCTCTTGGGCACCAACTACTTTAAAATGCTTGCTTAAGTCTACTGTGGCATCTGAAATCGCACCGACCTGGGTGCCTTTTGCCAAGAACAAGTCTTCGTCCCCCATGTTGATGGCCTGGACTAGGCATACACCATGTCGCAGTACAGTAACAGTGTGGGACAAAATCAAACCCTTGTGCTCCAAGTCCCTGGCCGGTTCGAAAAGTACATTTCTATCTACAGTCATACCCACTCTACCTTTCACTTGTAGTACTACCATTGAATGGGCAGGCACATGGATCTTGCTGCCTCCCACAACCCACACTTTAATCTGGTTAACTTCTTGTTGTGGATCAACCGGTTTACAATCTTCTAACTTTAAATATCTACATAAATCAGGCACAGCTGCTAAAATATTAGTGCCAATAATTCCAGGTACCATTTTATTTCTACAATCTTTAACTACATATACACCACAATTTTTAATCATAAGTGGAACCTATTTTTACATTACAGATCAGGTAGCCTAAATATGGAATGTTGGTACCATTAGCTGCAGTTAACTTGACAAAGTTCTCTACTTCTAACTGGACTCCGCTAAACAGTTCGTTAAAGCATGTTTCAGAGATGGTCGACACTTGTGAACCTGTGTCTAAAATACACCTAACAGATCTGTTGCGTATAGTCACATTACACTCTGGTCTACCGCCTATTAATTTCACCTGTGAGCCAACACGCTCCCCGGCTGCAACCTGACTCCTAGTCATAGCGGGGTCTAGTTTATTGCCTGTCTGCACCGGCTTTGCAAATGGCCTAGACCACCACATCTGGCACAACGGATCACTTTCTGCCTGGGTCTTGTGTCGTACCTCGGGCCAGCGACATGTGCTCGCAACAGCGACAGTTCTTTAGACGAGTCGATCTTGTCTCCCAGCGCTCTAGTTGATGGGCCTGATACACTGGGCTCTGTCTGACTAACCACGGCACAATTAATGTCTCTACCTCGGGGCTGCAGGTGAAGTTCATTATTTATATTCGCCCACCTAAGGGCATAGTCCCTAGCTGCCAAAAATGTCAGCGAAGGTTCTTGGAGTACTCGCTCTTTTAACATGCGCTTGGTCAGCTCATTGCGCAGCTCAGCAATGAACTGATCCCTCAGAACCTGCTGGGTCATGACAGTCACACCAACACTTTGCTGTGCATCTGTTATGGCTTCAAATGCGGCATGGAGCCTGTGTGAAAATTCCATCACAGACTCCTTGCTTCCCTGCTTTGTTGTATAGAAAACCGCCATCTGTTCTTGGAGGGATTTGTGTTCCCCATAAATCTTCAACATTGCCTCCAGCATGGCCTCTGGGTCATCATCTGAACAATGGAGTTTTACCTCCCGTCGCACAGTAGGGGTGATGCTGTCTAAAACGACATCAAGCTTGTCTGCTGTCCCCACTGCGCACGCTCTCCAGACAGCCTTCACCTCCCTTAAATAATCTTCAATCGATGGGCCACCTGGACTGCCAAATGTCCTGATGTTGCGACGAGTAGGTAACACAACATACCTTACTGTCTCAGCGAGCTCATGACTGGGAGCGAACACTGGGTGGGAATCATTTGTCCCCAATGTAAGAGATGGGGGTTCTTCCTGCCCCTCTCTGGCACCAGACCGTGTTGAACGCTGACTCATGATCCAGCTATTCCCTCACACGTCAAAGGGAATCCTCCAGGTACAGCACTGCACGGATGTTGGGTATCTACCTGGTCTCCACTAGCAATACCACAAGACAAACCCTAGCACAGACTATTCCAAAAGCAACCTAACCTAATCCTACGCCAAACTGGACTATCTAGACAACGCACAAAACAAATACTGGCCACCTAATCCTGCCGATGACGCCACTTGTACTAGAAGCAAATGCAGAGGAGGGGTTAACTTGTGATGAAGGGAGAAGAGAAGAGATAACTAAAGGATAATATGGAAATCTACTCCTTGAAATCTCGACTCCGAACCTACAAGAGCTCTCAACAATGTCACGTGGCGAGCCAAACCCAACCATAAGCTGCCTCAGTAGCAAGAAAAGAAAAGATAAAAAGTTTGTTTAGGCGGGGGTAAAATCAAAGTATCTCACCCTGGCAGCAAATCTTCTGTGTGGGGTCTAATATAGTTTAACAGTAAAACCTAGACATACTAACTAAAATAACACGAATGTAAGTTGACGAATACAGAAACTTTATTTGTTGATGACATAACAATAATTCTTGACAACACTCCAAAAACTAAATATACTAAAGAACTACTAACTGAACGTATATGAGCAGACCAGTAGAACTAACCAAGCAACTAGTAAATCAATGAATAACAAAATACTGACAACTACTAGCAGACCAACAACCAGGTAGTACCGTTATCTGTAGGGAAAAACAGAATAATGACTCCCTGTCCACTTTAACATATAACACATACACATATTTCATAGTTAGATACCTTTGCTTCTTTTGACCTAGGCATATAGTGTCCAATATCATTTGCGATAGAGGTCATCAGTGCCATTTAGCACAATCAGCTCTGGGTTTAATTACCAGGCTGGGAACATGCGCAACAGCAGATGTGCAACACATCTCACGATAATAGCAATAGTCTATAAAAATACATAACACTATATAATGTCAGATTACAACATATAAACACCCAATAATTATCCTGAGTGCCATTACTCCAAAAACCCCACATCAAGTAAAAGCGGCCGGCATGGTGCTGACCACCTCACCCACCAAGTGCTAGTTCTATAAAATATAGGTCTAGCCCTATATGCCCAAAAGTGTATCAAACAACAATAGTTATGAATCGTCCGCTTATCATTATTACCAATCATAGATAATGAGTGCACTCATGTTCCTAACTCCACCTGTCATTCTGTACGAAATATTACAATGCATTATTTATATTCTAATCCCCTAATTCCTATTTGTAACATAACCCCTTTCATGTTGCTGAAACCTCAAGAAATTATATATTACATAAAACCCAACAGCTGAAACATCACTTACAACCCTGACAGTAATTTATTAAAGGAATCTCCTTACGAGATGCCCCTATATTTAGAGGTACAATTTAATTTAGTACAGTATCAGTAGAACGTGGCACGCCGCCATTTGTAGCAGACCCTGTGTGTACACATGGCTCGTGTAGAACCATGGCTTGTAGAACCGTGTCAAATCCTTAGTTACCTGTGTTAAAATCATAGCCGTATACTAAGTTAGCCTGAAATAATAGAACTAACTTAATCCTTACTTGCCTGTAAACAATAAGAATTATTGCTTTCATAATGAAAACTGCTAGGGCATTCCCTGTTCGCCATTAAACCTCTCCAAATTAAACTCTTATAATGAAGAGCCCACCGTGACTCCGAAACTATGGCGTGCCTTTCGCACACTTATTATATTTACATAAGTATTATATCAAACATTAACAATAATTACCTCAACTCAACTTATATCTAATTAGATTATTAATTAGTCATGGAACAGCCAACCCCAATATTACTGTACTTCCCACCAAGGACTACAAAATAACCTAAAAATACTTAGATTAAAACTAAATCAGAAACTAAAAACTCACGCAGTCTGAACCTAATTCGCGCTTTAACCGTGTGCGGTTTGGGCGACAAATTGGAAGGGCTTCTAGCCTCGGACCGCTATCGCTGGAAAGCTGATCCATATAACCTGCTGAGCTGGTTTTTTATCAATGCAAATTCTTGTTGTTTTAATAGGCTCCAAAGTACTACAGGTCTAATGGTCCAGAGTCCTAATTATTGCATTTGGGATGGCCCTGGGTTTCTTTATTCTCCATCTGTCCGCTTCTTTTTTGTGAGAATAAAATCTATCTTGTGATGCTTGGTTAATAAAAAAAAAATTATCCATTTATACCAGTTCAATATCTTGCTTCTCTTATGTTGGTATATGCGGGTTGCTGATAATTAGTTCATGCTCTTCACATATACATTGAGTAATTGTTCTCCATTGTTGTTACATTTATTTTCTTTGTCACTAAATGGTCCCCTATATTTGGACCATGGAGGTCGACGTTCTCCCACATGTCCCGTTGAAATCTCCCATCACATACAAGCCATCATTGTCTGTAACTTTACTGATGGTTTTCACTGAGTTTGGTCAAAAAGCTTCCGGGGGGGGGTTTTCTTCTTCTTCAGTGTAAGTGTCGTTTAGCAAGGAGGCATATACTTGAATATACGATACTCTTCTTTTACCTGCAGACCAGTTCTGAATACTTTATGATTCCTCTCTGACAACGAATTCTGAATCTATTAATATTTTGCTGCTTTTGGAGCAAATGATAACACGCCTTCCATGTTTATTAGTTTCTTCTTTTGCGGTTGAGTCCCTTGCCCTATCAGAACAAAGTTCTTATGAATTTTTCCTGGACGCCTTGAGCTTTTCTTCTGATATCAGCATTCCCAAAACTTTGATTTTACTCGTGGATCATAAATTCAACGCAATTCAGCCACTTTATCCCGCAATTACCACAAATGTTTTCCATGTTGCCAGCTTAAAAAAAACGGTCGTGCGGATCTGTCTATCTTGTCTGGTGACATATCTTTTCATGACTCGGTCTTGTGTGTGGCGGTTTGAAAGCGCTGGGGTAAACGCGTTTTTTTTCAAAAAAAACCCTAAATCTTGACAATGGTGCTTGA
>CAJHNH020000950.1:187500-213100 GCA_905116865.2 Candidula unifasciata | reverse complement strand
GTGATTGTTTTGACTGTCTGAGTGAATGATTTCCGTCACATAATTCTACAACCCAGTGACCTGACCTGCAACAAAATATCATTTACATGGTTATCTCCAATATGGTCTATCGTAATGGAAGGGAGATCATCGCGCTGCAATCGACTCGACTTCAGCACATTTCATTCCCTGGAGTCGACAAGGCTCTCTTTACATAGGCACATGAACCTAGAAGCTAATCTCCATTGCTTCCCACCAGGTTCTTTTATTAATTGTACCCTATTTCAGCGACTCTGAGATTTCGTAGGGAATGCTCGGAAATCCAATATTATAGGGAGTTAGTGTTAATGTTGGTCGGTGTTCATTTCGCACCTTAATACCCCAATAGTATTGTTCTTTCCTGGGTTTTCCATACGAAACATCTAAGTCTCCTAGATATGGTGTAATAAAAGAGAAGAACTCCCTTCCCACCTGCTCTTCCATTAAACAATTGCAGTGGGTTATTGTTGAGTTGTAGTGAGCTGTTTTTTTTAATTGCTGTGCGCTGTTGATCAAATGTCGTGTCATTATTTCATTCTGTTTTCTTTACCTTCTATTTTCCTCATGATCGTTGGGTGGCAATGGATCTGTTTCGCAACGCCCCACCCCTTCCCTAACAAACCATCTTCATCCGAACCTCAAAAAATGGCGCTGAGAAACTCACACAGGATAATAGTGTACGAGTTGGCTCTCCACAAGCCGCTAATCTCTCCGAGATGGTACTTTCCCGCTACATTAGAATTTTGCAGTGTGCGGTTGTAGAAGGAAACATTGGGGATGGGAGCACAAATTGTGAGGGGAGGATGGATGTGAATCCTACAGGGTCCTTCACTTGGAGACCAGACACTTTGTGGATGGGCCATCTTGAGATGTAAGAGCTTTCGCGTCGAAAATGCGATGTCATTGCAAATAGGTTAAACAGACCTAGACCTAGACCTATAATTTTATAGACCAATCGGCACAAGATTGATGATGTGATAAGCATCACGCCAGCCGCCTTTACTTCTCGGGACTGCACCTGGTACCCACTCAGGGCTGGGTCGACCTCAGAGAAAAGATCATTTTTGAAAAAAGTCCGTATCCGCCAGGGAGCGAACCCACGACCTTTAGATCCGCGGTGAGCGTCTAGCGACTCGGCCCCTGCTACGCCTAAACGTACAGTAAGTTTATGTAAAGGACTTAACAGATTAGGAATCCTTGGGACTAGAAACATTTTTCATCATCATCATGTAGCAGGTCCTTTGCAGAACGTCGATCTCCTCACAGTCTGCCTGTAAGAAACTCGGTCTTTTGTCACTTCTCCCGCCTCATGAACTTTCATACTCAAGGAGTCACTTATATCCTGTGCCCATCTTCGTGTCAAACATATTTACTTCAGGAAAAAAACTGATGTATTGAATTTAACAGAAATATAGAAGAACACACACAATTGTTTAATTAAAGGGTAGGGGGTGGAAAGGGGGTTGTCGAATTATGTAATGGAAATTATTCATTCAGATAATAAAAACACTCTTACATTTACTGCAGATGCGATTGTCTCTTCCCTTTTAGCGATTCTGGTTTTCTGCATGCTGGTTTCTACAGCAGTATAGTATTTATTTCAATCACACTGGTTTCAGGAAAGGTTCTTTCATATAATTTCCTGTTGTTTTTTAAATAAGTAAATATTACATTAACAAGTATTGATTGACACCTCTCAGGAAGTTATTTGTATATTGTTGCATTGAGTTGTTGGTTAGTTGCTTGGAACCGTTGATAAGTCACATTGATATGTTGCCACTAGCTCTGAACTGTTGGCCAGTTGCAGTGAGCGGTTGGTAAATTGCACTGAACTGTTGTTGAGATGCAGTGAGCTTTGATCAGCTTCAGTGAACTGTATGCCACATGCAGTAAGCGTCTGGTAAATTGCACTGAACTGTTGTTAATTTGTAGTGAGCTGCTGGTCATTTGCAGTGAGCGGTTGGTAAATTGCACTGAACTGTTGTTAATTTGTAGTGAGCTGCTGGTCATTTGCAGTGAGCGGTTGGTAAATTGCACTGAACTGTTGTTAATTTGTAGTGAGCTGCTGGTCATTTGCAGTGAGCGGTTGGTAAATTGCACTGAACTGTTGTTAATTTGTAGTGAGCTGCTGGTCAGTTGCAGTGAGCTTTTTTCAGTTACTGTGAACTGTCTGGCAGCTGCAGTGAGCGTCTGGTAAATTGCACTGAGCTGTTGTTCAGTTGCAGTGGGCTATTGTTGAGTTGTAGTGAGCTGTTTTTCAACTGCCGTGCGCTGTTGATCAAATGTAGTGAACTGTTGCTCAGTCACACTGAACACTGCCTTAATCCAAATGAACTGTTGGTCATTTGCTCACTGAACTGTTACTCAATAACAGTGAACTGTTACTTGAGTTGTAGAGAGGGTTCTCACTTGGAGACCAGACACTAGGTTAAAAAGCGGACGTGGTTGTAAACGTACAGTAAGTTTATGTAAAGGACTTAACAGACTAGGAACCATTTGGACTAGAAACTTATATTTACTTGAGCAACAACAAAAAAACTATGTATTGAATTAAACAGAAATACAGAAGAACACTCACAACAGTTTAAGGGAAGGGTAAAAGTAGGAAGGGAGGTCTTCTCTTTTATTTAACCTCATCTAGGGTACTCATAGGTTCCGTATGGAATACATGAGAAATTCCAATACTATTCTCGTCTTAAGGTGCGAAATGGACACCAACCAACAATAACACTAACCCCTTATAATATAGGACTTTCCCAAGCATTCCCTACGAAATCTCAGAGTCGCTGAAAAAGGATGTCGATCTTTTCAAAAAGAACGTGAGAAGAAGAAAATACAAGCACTGAAAATATGATCTTTCAGAAGAAAAATTATTGTCAAATCATACAGAGACCACATCAGAAATGACGTGGTTCGCCGAATAATTACCCTGCACATTGATATATATGAACCTCTTTTAAGTACAGTGACAGGAAAATGCAATGGTACGGCCATGTAGTAAGTTATGCCGGCTTCTCAAGAACAATACTACAGGGCCCAGCAGAGATCGAGAGGAGACAAGCCAGACTAGGAGAGACCTGGATACGAACTGGACTGCTTAGTGGACAGGCCTTAGGCATACAGCTATGAAGTGCATCACACCTGACCGTCATAGGTAGAGGGAATTGCTCAGGCAATCAATCGCAACCAGTGTTGCCTGATGATGATGATGATGGTGACCTTGATGATGATGATAATGACCATGCAAATGCCAAAGTCTCACTATTCGGATAAGAATGTCCCATATACAAATCCCAGATTTCCCTTTAACCGTAAGGTGACTGTAATGACCCAGAATCATTACAGTGACATTGGTGAACTTAAAGGTTACAAAGTAACCCGAAGTTCAGACAGGGTAGGACATTATATAGCATATAAAATGTTTGGCTTCTATCTCTGCTTCACTGAAAAATAATATCATAAAATTGCCTTAAATATACAGGGAATATATTCTACTCAAGACGTGTTCCAGTCAGAATAGGGTAACCACGACTGTCTAATCAGTTCTCAACAAGTAAAAAAAAAAGTGACTTTAGGCTTGGCTTGGCTTTTTACCCCACCAGGACATCACACAAGCGATAAACACCCGATGACACAAAGTGCCACC
Organism: Candidula unifasciata; assembly: GCA_905116865.2. Taxonomy (NCBI): domain Eukaryota; kingdom Metazoa; phylum Mollusca; class Gastropoda; order Stylommatophora; family Geomitridae; genus Candidula; species Candidula unifasciata. Next base: position 209,436 of record CAJHNH020000950.1, on the reverse strand, counting down.
ATGCGGATGAGGATCACCGTGGAGAGGTCCCAGAAACCGCGTTCAGACATTTGGCCATAATGATGACCTGCCTATATTGCGGCCCCTGGCAAAAGCCAGAGTGGGGCTTCAAATAACAAAAAATAACTTCCTAAGAAGGACGTAAGACTAATACAAAAGTGACTTTAGTGAAATGTTCCCGTTTCCGCTCAAAATATTAGTTTGATGTTTTGTTTTCAGCTAAAGATATTATGACCACCTTACGTCAGAAATCGAATGTGTTTGTGCCTCACCAATATACCGAAGACGCCATCTTCTTATCTACTACCTGATAACTTTTAGGGTCTGTGAGAAGAATCCATAAATATTTTCAGAAATATTTACATTTAAATAATCTCCCGACTACTTATGAATAATATTATCTCCCTTACCAAAGAAAAGAAAAGGGGGTGTTTTGTTTGTCTCCCTTGGTTTATGTTAATGTAGGTCGCAGATCCTCTGGTTACAGTGTGTGTATGTTGCTGCTATCTCAGTATTAGTCATCGATTTTTACGTGTGGGATGTGCGGGCGGAGTGAGTGTTCTTCTTTGTATAGTGATAGATAAATATATTAGCACACACACACACACACAATATCAAAATGCGTGGCACACAGATGTAAAGCTTTCGTAGATTTTTATAGTTTATACAATGGATTATCATCTATGCATGTTGCCATCCCCTTGCGGGATGCAATTTGTCGTTATTTGTAGCCCTACTCTGGCTCTTGCTAAGGGCCGCAATATGGCCCGGCCTTAAATATGGTCTAATGGCTGAACGCGGTTTCTGAGACCTCTCCACGGTGATCCTCATCAACCTGGTGGCACGTTGTGTCATCGTTTGTTTATCGCTTGTGTTATGTCCTGGTGGGGTAGAAAGAAGACTGATATATTATCATCTCGGTTAATAAGTGTTCCGTTCTACTCCAATCTCAGGCCTGAATCTGAGTGCACGAGCTTCCTAGTACCGGCGAGGATTCTGAAATATTTTAGGTAGATTTTTAACTCCAAATTTTGCCTGTGCATCGCCGTTAGGCTACTCTTTTTGATTTCCAAATACCAAGGGATTGTTTATTTGCGCAACAATGCACACGGGCGTCCGATCTCACTACCCAGAGACCAGGAAAAATTACCGGAAGTCTAGGGGGGGGGGGAAATCCCAGCCTTCACCGGAGACGGAACTCAGGACCTCCAGCACTCGAGGCGGACGCCATGCCTGGAGACCACTCAGCACCTCCCTCCCCTCCCCCAAGCTCTTATAAATGACACAAGGTAGCCCCCCCCCCACCCCCCCCCCACCCAACCACCCACCCAGTGTGGCTTCAAAGCTGTACTGTTCGTAAACTTATTTGATTGAATATTTCGACAGCAATCATTTTTTACTGAACAAAACATCAGAAGACAAAACAATAAAAACATGAACGGCTAGAAGTTAATTATCAAGAATATTGGCTAAACACAATACAGCATTAGTAAACCTTCTTTGAAAAGGCTGCAAAGGATTTATAATGACACGTTTAATTTGTTTATGTGCCAGTTGTTTGTCTAACTGTTCCGTGTTTGAGTTTCTGTTTAACTGATGTAAAGTTTGTCGATTGGAAGAGGTCAACAAGAAAATGAGAAGTGTGGGTAAAAGGCATATTCATCAGTAGAGTAGTGGGAAGGATACATGTTCAACTTCTTGTTCTTCTTTCTCGCCTCCTCTTGTTCCTTATTAGCACTGCGTGTGTATGCTAGTGCATATGCTAGACAGCAGTCTGTCAATCTTTCCACAAGGGACTATGACAAATATTATGTGTGGGTTTCGTTGGCACAAGAGCAAAGCAACTATGGGGTGACCCGCTTGCTATGAAGCTGTAACTAAAAGATTACCAGATTAACAGATTACCAGATCCTTATTATTGTTGTTTGCCACGCTTACATTGATCCGGTAGCCATATTGGCATGAGTTATATACACCCGTCATGTTGCTATACATTTTGCATAAGCAGATTTAAAGATTATTAGACAGGCAGATAACTCGCCACAAAGTAGAACAGGAAATTGAATACGCACAGTGCGGTGCACAAACGTTGACTGGCTAAAACTTTGACCGAGGTTTTGCTTGAGAACTGATTCTTTTCTTTTCTTGGCATGGCACCACAAGAATCACACACTCCAGCAGAATAAGTTGTCTTGAATGTCTATCTTCTCGGTGATTGCTGATTTTACCACTCCACTGACTGCCTTTTTGTATTAGGTTCAAAATGACGGGCCCATGTTTGCTCACCTGTAACGATCTTAGCCGAAAAGTTATCTCATTGAAACGCTTCAACAAGTCAAAAGAAATTGCTTTCTTCTGCAATGGATGGTCAGGTCTGAGACTTCGAGGAGTCGATCTTGCGCAAACCTTAGAATATCCGAACAGTTTTTTAACTGCATTTGTACAACCGCGCTTACTACCAGCTGTAAGGCCACTTGTTGAAAAGTGATTCATATACAATACACTGACTGAGAAACAATGTAATGAAAGTGTCCTTAAAGAAACTGACTCAAAAAGAGAACTGATAGCCAACATAAAAAAAATCGACATTCTACATTCCTTGGGCATGTGATAAAAAAAGAGAAAACTGGAGTACATCGTGACAGTGGGAAAGTTGGAAGGAAGGAGATGGAGATAAAGACGGAGGGAAACGATGCTACACAGTTTGGCATCATGGCATGGCGGATTCTCTGTGCCTGAGTTGATTGAAAGTACACGAGACAGAATGTTGTGGTTAGACCTGACTACCAACGCCACACAGTATGGACTTAAAGAAGAAGAAGATTCATTTATCAACAAGCATAATACCCTCGACGCACTCCAACATTTCTGCGTTGGTGGCTGTGGCAGGACGTTTAGTATCTTTATTTCCTGATTCATTGATTCTCTGAACCCAGGGATTAACTGTACTCCTGTGGAGTGCAAATCTTCCATACACATAACATAGATGCTTATAAGTGTTCACAACAGTTTCCTAGTTTGCAAAGAAAAATGTGTATCACAATTAGCTGCTTGTATCCGAAAGTTGGTAATACTCCCTGTTTCAACGGTTAAGAGCAACCGTATTATTTTGCCGGTTGTGATGTAATTTTCTAGGCCCAATTGGCGCATGCCTATTTGGAGTGTGGAAAATTTAATTCTTCTGTCTCATTTTTAACTAAGAAAAACGATGTAGAAGCATTACTTTCTGAACACCCCTAGCCAGTCTCTCTAGCGTAGTTGGCTAAACCGGATTGCGCTGTGAGCGGGTGACGAACTCCTTGTGGTCCGGGTTCACTCCCGGGGGTGGGCAGAAAAGCCACATTTCTCCTAGATTTACGGTATTTACAATGGAATCAAGGCCGAACGGTTGCAATATCCATAATACCCAGGCTAAGAGTTAACAACTCATGGCTTCTGGATACTAAAACAAAACTGAACACCCCTCATAGCTGACCTGAAATCTAATCCCAAGAGTACCAGGAAAACAGACGACCGCTGTGTGTGGTAGAGTACATTATGATGAAGGTGATGTCAACGACAATGAGGGTGATGATTTTCAGGATGATAATAACAACAACTAATATAATGATGATCAGGTTGTCGACAATAATGATAAGGACATTGAGGATAATGAAAATGATTATAAGACCCATGCAAGGATAAAGATGATCATAATGATGATGACTATGATGACATAACAACGACAATGACGATGATGGTAATGATAACATCGATGACGACACATTGCTGATAAGAGAACATAAAATGTGCCATCCTCTTAATTCCGATAGGCATATTTCAAAAGGAGTGAGAAATATTCGAAAGAGGATAGGGAAAGTATGCATCCCCAATTCACTCCGTTCTTAACTCGTCCGATCATACATCTCCAAACTTGACTGTTTCTCTCCTTGTCTGTGTGGACTCAGTGAGCTTCAAGAGGGACAATAACTGGTTTTCATTATGACAATAATGATGATGAGGATGAGGAGGATGATGAGGATGAGGATGATGACGACGACGGTGGTGGTGATGTTGGTGACGGTGATGATGATGATGATGATAATGGGGTTAATGATGATGATGATAATGACGACGATTCTGGTGATGATGGTGGTTATGATGATGATGTTGATTCTGGTGCTAATAATGGTGATGGTGAGGTCGAATATAATGATGATGATTAATTTTACCTATGACAACGACTATGACGATACTAATAGGAACTAATCTTGATGATGACACAGATAATGACGATGAGAACACCGACGGTGATGAAATGAGGAGTTAATCTTCTCGAAGAAACCCTTATAATATCAATAATCCGCCAACCAAAGATTTGTGGTACCTTACACCCAAATACCACTGTGGCGATTGTTATCTTTAATCTTGACGACAACAGTGGATGTCGCTACCGATAACCATCACAGTCAAGAAGTCTAGCGACCACCACACTTCATAAACCCCTGGGATTGAAAAAGGAAGCACCAAGTTGGCATCAACTGCATTTTCTTCTCTTGCGTCTTGAAATCCTGGTCTATCGGAAGTACGGTCTTCGTGAAAATCTGGCTCATCCTGGCTGTGGTAGAAACCCGTAGGATATTTATGTCTTCTTTAATTAAATGTCGTAATCTGTCTGTCCGTCCGTCCGTCCGTCCATCCGTCTGTCTGTCTGTCTTGTTTATCATGTCTGTCTGTATGTCTGTCTGTCTGTCTGTCTGTCTTGTCTTCTGTCTGTCTGTCTGTCCGTCCGTTCATCTGTCTGTCTGTCTGTTGTTCTCGTTGTCTGACTGTTGTTCGTCCGTTCTTTCTATATATATATCTATCTATCTATCTATCTATCTATCTATCTATCTATCTATCTATCTATCTATCTATCTATCTATCTATCTATCTATCTATCTATCTATCTATCTATCTATCTATCTATCTATCTATCTATCTATCTATCTATCTATCTATCTATCTATCTATCTATCTATCTATCTATCTATCTATCTATCTATCTATCTATCTATCTATCTATCTATCTATCTATCTATCTATCTATCTATCTATCTATCTATCTATCTATCTATCTATCTATCTATCTATCTATCTATCTATCTCTGTCTGTCTGTCTGTCTGTCTGTCTGTCTGTCTGTCTGTCTGTCTGTCTGTCTGTCTGTCCGTCCGTCCGTCCGTCCGTCCGTCCGTCCGTCCGTCCGCCCGCCCGCCGGCTGGTCGGTCGGTCGGTCGGTCGGTCGGTCGGTCGGTCGGTCGGTCTGTCTGTCTGTCTGTCTGTCTGTCTGTCTGTCTGTCTGTCTGTCTGTCTGTCTGTCTGTCTGTCTGTCTGTCTGTCTGTCTGTCTGTCTGTCTGTCTGTCTGTCTGTCTGTCTGTCTGTCTGTCTGTCTGTCTCCCTTTTCCTTAATCGGCTAAATAACTTGCTGACCAACTGCAAAATAAAGTTAAAAGGGATGTGGCCAGATAAGGGAGGATAATGTGTTGATAAACTTACTAACTGATTTGCCTGGTGTGCATGAGACAGCAAGGCGTTGGTAAGGCAGGTGGGGGCGGGAGTGTGAATACATGGATGGCATTGCAAAATGCATGCTGTGGGTAAAGAACAGTGATCCACGATTCTACTATACGTGTGGATGGGGAATCATGATGGTCTATGGTAATCGGCATGTCGCATAGCGACGATAAAGACAATATTTCAAAGTAGAGGGTATGCTGTGCGAATTTTTTTTTTTCGCCGAAAATAGGACGGTGGGTCGATACAGTGTTGGAACTTATGATGATGATGATGATGATGATGATGATGATGATGATGATGATGATGATGATGATGATGATGATGATGATGATGATGATGATGATGCCGTCTGTCTTCATCCAAAATATTTTTTTTCACTCAGTTAAAACAAACTTGTCGATTGATTAACGAATCGCGGTTTAACCGCAAAATGTGACACACATCAATGAATGGCGTCATCACCAGTTCAAAACGTTGAGAAAAATTACTCAAGTGTATGTCTGAGGGCCGTTAAGCCTTGGAGTTGTGTCTCTTGTCGGATGGTCGCCTCTGGAAACTGTTAGCTTTTGGGTTTCAAGTGTGTGTTTGATGTGCGGTTGGCGGCATTTAAAATTACAGACAACGCTTGTGAGATCAGGAGTACAGTTTGAGTCTCCTGCCTCCAATGCTTCTGATTTTGTGTCTTCAAAAATGTCAAACACCAGACCGGAAACCATTTATGTAGGTCGTTTATCTGTAGCTCTGTGGTTAAGCTGTTTGACTTGCTCTCTGAAGTTCGTGGTTTTGTTTCATTTCTGCTGAGGTCACCAGTGCAATTTTCTATCCAGACACCTGGGAATCGTCACCGGAACTACAGTGTTCGTGCTTTGTGCAACGCTTTCAGCAGGGGTTATCAGCAGCCGTTTTGTGAAGAGAGACCGAGCCATACTGGGATAACATCCGATGCAGTTAAGTCGATTCTCTCGACTTTAACTTTTAACCTTTATTTTTTTAAAACAGGAAAAGACACAAGGACTGACAACGTTGAGCGCCTGGATTGATGAAAACATTTACAAACACAGACTAACGGCTGCTAGCGATAGCTACTTCTTTTTTATCCTCTCTCTCTCTCTCTCTCTCTCTCTCTCTCTCTCTCTCTCTCTCACATTTTCCTTTTCTTTCTTTCTGTCTTCTTCTTCGTCTCTTCTTACTCCTTCGTCTGTTATTATTATTAATATTAATATTTTTAATATTACAGTTATTACTATTTTTTTAATTTTTTTTCATTATTCTCTCTTTTTTGGATAATAAAAAGAAAACAAAAAATGGATGACAGATCTAATTTACAAAAACTCAGCCAGACAGAACCGCGTGATACATACAAGAAACTGCTATAAAGCACATTGACAAGACCTGATTAGAAGCCTAATCAAATATGCGCGTCGACGGAAAACAAAATTAGGAACAAGACGTTACAGCACAAAAATAAACTAGGGAAAGAGGCAAAGAGATAATTAATATTGGGCGAAACCCTCATTATGTTGTACGTATAATTTATTGAGTGGCTGTATTGCATTGTGGGTAATTTAATTTTAATTATTAATTAACATCGAAGAAATGCAGAATTATCAGAGGAATATGGACAACGGGCGGGTTAATATGTCAGGAATGGATACAGGCAGTGTAGAAGATCTGAGTTTGAAACTGTTTGAATTTCATGAAGTTGTTGTTTTTGTAGTCTTCTTCTTCATCTTCTTCTTCTTCTGTCGTTTACCTGAAATAAGTTGTCTATATCAGCAATTTTGTCTCTTGTATAAATTTCACTGTCGTTGTTAGTTCATTCAGTGGTCCATAGAGTTTACGTTCCACTATTGTTCTTTCTGGCCAAAAGGGTTGCCTTAAGGTGTCAAATTTGGTGCAGTGCTGGAGTACATGCTCTGCTGTCTGGGGCACCTTTCCACAGGTGCACAAGGATGATACGCCTATCTTGAATTCTGTGTACATGTGGTTATGTAATCGGTTGTAACCTGTTTTGAGGCGGAGGATAATGACTTGTTCTGGTCTGTCCATAATAAAATAGTCGTCTTGTGATGGGGCTGGTGGTTTCCTGATCGATTTAATGATTCTTTTCTTTTGGTGGTATGTGACTGGTACATCCGGCTGCAGTTGTGTCGTACCTTCTCCTACCAGGTTATCAGCTTTCTCATTTCCAGGCACTCCACAATAAGACGGTATCCACTGCATTACGACTCTTCGCTAATTGTGTCAGCAGTGTTTGCAATTCTGGTAGTTTCCTAGACTGGAGTGCTTCAAGTACTGATTCTGCATCTGTCAGCATTACCACATACAGTGTTGTAGTCTTCTTTTTCTTCTTCTCCTTTTTTCTTCTTCTTTTCTTCTTCTTCTTCTTCTTCTTCTTCTTCTTCTTCTTCTTCTTCTTCTTCTTCTTCTTCTTCTTCTTCTGCTTTCTCTTGTTGTTGTTGTTGTTGTTGTTGTTGTTGTTGTTGTTGTTGTTGTTGTTGTTGTTGTTTTTCTTCATCTTCTTCATCTTCTTCTTCTTCTTCTTCTTCTTCTTCTTCTTCTTTTCCTTCTTCTTCTTCTTCTTCTTCTTCTTCTTCGGCTCTTTTTTTTTTCTTCTTCTTTTTTCTTCTTCTTCTTTTTCTTTTTTTTCTTCTTCTTCTTCTTCTTCTTCTTCTTCTTCTTCTTCTTCTTCTTCTTCTTCTTCTTCTTCTTCTTCTTCTTCTTCTTCTCCTCCTCCTTTTTCTTCTACTTCTTCTTTTTTTTTCTGCTTCATCTTCTTTTGCTTCTTCTTCTTCCTCTTCTTCTTCTGCTTATTCTTCTTCTTTTTTTTCTGCTTTTTCTTTTTCTCCTCCTCCTCCTCCTTCTTCTTCTTCTTCTTCTTCTTCTTCTTCTTCTTCTTCTTCTTCTTCTTCTTCTTCTTCTTCTTTTTCTTCTTCTTCTTCTTCTTCTTTTTCTATTACTATTATTACTTATACTGCTACTGCTGCTGCTACTGCAACTTCTACAATAACAACAACAACAACTACTATTACTACTACTACTACTACTACTACTACTACTACTACTACTACTACTACTACTACTACTACTACTACTACAGTACTACCACTATAACTACTACAACAACTGCTACTTCAACTACTACTACTACTACTACTACTACTACTACTACTACTACTACTACTACTACTACTACTACTACTACTACTACTACAGAACTACTACTATAAATACTACTACTATAAATACTACAACTACTACTACTTCAACTACTACTTCAAATACTACTAATACTTCTACTACTACTACTGCTGCTACTTCTACTGCTGATGCTGCTGCTCCTGCTACTTCTGTTGCTGCTTCGCCTTCTTTGGTTCCTTCTTTACCCTGTATTGTTTTTCATCACTGTTGTTGTTCCTGTTGTTGTTGTTGTTTTCCCTGCTGCTGTTGGTAATGTTGTTGTATTGCTTTTCTTTACGATTACATGTTTCTGAAAATCTTACCAAGTTCTGAACGCTTGACTACTTATTTAGGCACATGCCTTAACTCTAAAGAGGTAATTATACCGTCAAATGTGTGCACAAAACGCAAATTCCGTCCTCTTGCCGGTTTAGTCTATAAACCCGTCGGCCTTCTCTACACCCCAACAGTCTAGTCTACCAACGAAATACTAGTTACAAATTACTGACAAGATCTCTCCAGAATTAATGAGATCCGCAAGCCATTTCATTGTGCGGTTCCGCTCGTGTTTTTAAGCAGTAGTGGCCACCTTAAGCCAGATTTTTTTTTTACTGTTTCTTTTAGGAACACAAGAAAAACATTTTGTTGGCGATATTTTTGTGACCTGAAGAAATCTGCTAGTAAATTTTGAAAAGAGTGGACAGATTTTAACTGATTCGTTTAGGGGCACAAGAAAAAACATATATTTCGCGACATTTTTGTAATCAGAAGTCTGCTAGTAACTTTAAAAAAATAAAAAGAGAAAACATGTGTACAAATTTGACATCTGAGAAATTACTGCCTTTATTCACCCCTTTTTAGGGCTGTATAGGGCGTGCTAGGGAAAGTGGAAGTGAGATTAGGGGATAGATTTGGGTTTGGGCTTGAGCCTGCGTATTTAAGGCCGCATGCTTAGTGCAGTCATCAGAAACCATACAGGCTAGGCCTTTTATTGGTTAGGTTCACGTAAATCTCCATAAATAGAGAAGTTCACTTTTCATTAACAAGTTTGTTGGGCTGGTCGACTTTTTTAAAGGTTACGGGTGCGCCCCGCTCTGTTGTTTGCTTTCTGTCTTGTCTTGCATTTACGTTTTTTTTTTCTGAGAAAGAGAATGCCTGTGTCATAGGTTGCAGCACTAGGTGGCTTTGTGTCAGGGTCAGTTTCTCCATGTTTTTGGAGTGCTGAAACACACAACATGCGAAATCAACGGCATTGCGGAACACCCCTGTAACCTTGTGCCAAGGTGACAGGTTCGGGAACTACCAATCATAAGTGAGCTAGTGTGTATATGGGCTGGGCGTTTGGAGATTAAAGTAAATGTAACCCTTTTATTGTAGCCTAACGCCCCCCCCCCCCCGCCCACTCCCCTCTCTTAGCAAAATTCAAATCGGAATCTCCCGCATAATTCAGGTAAGTTTACTTATGGATCGAAATGTTGAAAATAGTGATCGTCACGAACCAAGATTCCCGAGCCCCAGCATAGAAATATAATTATTACCACACAACTGACAATGATTCGCGGGCCACTTGCTAGGCATCCCCGGGCCTGATTCGTCCCGCGTGCCGCCAGTTGAATAGTCCTGGACTAGACTGTGTTGTTTGCGTTGATATTTAGGAATTGTAGTATGGGGTACAAATATTTGTATTTTATGACTGCACGCAACGAAACGCAATACTAGCACCATTTGTATTCCTATTTCTGTCAGTGATAGTGTCACATACACTTCGTGGTGAGCACCAGCGCTTTTTTTCATCCAGGGGAGAAAAAAAAGCATGGTTACAACTGTCACAGTTTATTATTTATTTTCCATAGTAGTTATTGGGACGTAACTATGTTACTAGGCGCCATACTGTAACACTGGAAAGTAGCATGCATTCGTAGGAGAAGTACCTAATGATAGCACTAAAACCTAGCATGCTAGTCAAAAGGACTGTTGGTTGAGACTGGTTACATTTTTCTCATAGAAATCTTTCGCTGCATAATAAAGTTTGGTGACCTTCTTCTTCTTTGCTTTCACCAGCTGAAACTCTAGTGGAAAGTTCTGGTTGTTCGTCCACTTCTGGACTGCAGTCCTATTCCAGAACCTGAGTGTTGCGTATGCATCCGTTTTACAGATCTGACACATTTGTGCGCACACTGTTGGTTCCTTGACTCTCAGGCAGATGCACTCCGACTTCGAAGGAAGCTCCCAATTAGTCGACTCTTACGACATGCTTTTGTGTAAGCAGTGGGTCTATTCTTGTTTTCCCAATAATAGGGCCCCGGAACCCACACGGGGGAGTTTGGTGACTATAGTAGTAGTAAGGGTGGTAGTAGTAGTAGCAGTGGCAGCAGCAGTAGTAGCAGTAGTAACCGTTTTAGTGGTAGTAGCATCAGCAGCAGTAGTAGCAGTAGTAACCGTTTTAGTGGTAGTAGCATCAGCAGCAGTAGTAGCAGTAGTAACCGTTTTAGTGGTAGTAGCATCAGCAGCAGTAGTAGCAGTAGTAACCGCTATAGTGGTAGTAGCATCAGCAGCAGTAGTAGCAGTAGTAACCGTTATAGTGGTAGGAGCAGCAGAAGTAGAAGTAGTGACATCGGTCCTTAATGTAAATAACCAGTGGAGGAATTAGTGTGACGTCACAAAGGAATAACTAAAACGTGTGTTCCGAAATTAACCTAGTATTCGTACATGTTAAATAAAAATTAGTGATTATTAAAAGATCGCAATATAAACATAAAAAGCAACTTTTTTCCCCCGCTTCGCATGCCTAGTTGACTGCCTAAACCGCATGGGCTAGATATAATATGCGCTCTCATGTGACCGGGTTGGCCTAATATGAGGCAAACATAATTTTGTTGTTGTTAGTTGCATATCCGTTACAGGACGTTGCAGAACCAACCCCAGCACTTTCTGGCTGGTGTGGTTTTCTAGGCAAATTTACGTCCAGTAGTTTGCCGTTGCTTACTGGACGGTTGGCTCTCGGTACCACGGTCGAAACCATCGCAAGACAAACCGTCCGCAGTAGGGATCGAACCTGGCACCACGACATTAGGAAGCGCGTTCGCAACGCCTTAGCCACAGACGTCGACAAACAGAGTTGTAAATAACTTTTTTTTTCCAAGCTGTTTCCTCTCAATTCCACGAAAATTAAATTTGGCGTTCATTTTAAAATATATTTGAAAATGTTCAGTTTGTAATCTTTAGTAAGTTAGTTTCACCCGACCAGGACATCACACAGAGTGATAAACACCAGTTGTCACAATATGCTACCATTCGGATAATTATCACCCATGGAGAGCCCCCCCCCCCCCCAATCCCTTCCTTTCTACCCCCAACCCACCTTCCCTGTTCAACCGTTAGGTTATATTAGGACCCCCGACAACAACGGGTGTGGGCCTTCAAAATAACGAAAAAAATAACATCCCTCATGGAGGCGAGTGGATGTAATGTTACTTAATCTTTGACGCTAATTCTAGAATAACAGAACACCCCAATATTGCGAAACTAACATGGAGCCGCAGTTTTGCGTAACGACAATTATTAACAAAATGTAAAATCCTTCAAAGTGCAATAAAAACACAAGAAGGCATATCGGATATGTTCACAGTCAACACAGGTGTGAGACAGGGATGTGTGCTCTCCCCACTTTTATTTAACATCTATATAGACAGAATATCTAAAGAAGCAAGTTATGATACAGACAACATAGACCTTTATAATCAGAAGAAGTAATCGATTCACCCACATTAAACGAACTACTGTTTGCTGACGACCAGTGCTTGTTCTACCTTGAAGAACATAGACTGCAAGACCACATTAACAGGTTAAACTTAGCATGTAGTAAATACAACATGAAGATCAGTGTAAACAAAACCGAAACAATGCAGGTTAGTAGAAATTCTGCCCCACTACACATACAGCTGAATGGTTCTGCCCTGAATCAAGTATACCAATTGTCACCATTATTAAGACATCCAAGCATAACTATGAGTGCAAAGAGACAGATTACTAAATAGCATATTTATTCCAACATTAAGCTACCAGTGCCAAACATGGACACTATCTAAAGCCCATATACGCAAAATTACCACCTGCGAGATGAGGTGCCTGAGAAAGCAGCCAACCTAACCATACGAGATCGAGTGAATAATGAAACTATCAGGCAAATTGTGGGAACGACACATTGTACTAGATTCATCGAGAAACAGCAGATCAAGTGGTTTGGCCATCTCGTTAAAATGCAGCACATACCATCAAAAGCACTACATCTCAGAAGATCAACTACAAGAGCAAGAGGACGGCCGCGGAAAAAATGGATCGACAACATTAAAGACACTCTACGCCTTCACGGCATGACAATAGCCAGTGGCAGCCAACGTGCACTGGATCGCAAATTATTCCTCCCCACGGCGCTTAACAGCAGAAGTGGTTTATGATGATGATGATGATGCAAAATCCTCTCCGGTTACAGTACATGCGTAACTGAATTCATAGCACATTGTAGTTTTAAATGTCAAAGTGTTCGTCACATTAAGCGTGGTGCCAAGCTTATTATCGGACAACGATAAGCAGCGAAGTGAAGCAATGTAGAAATTCTAGCGGACATGTTGGCCGCCGCAAATACAGCGATTGGCTTTATTTAATACAGTGATTTATTTTTCTTCTTCAGCATTTCCAGCACATGAGGTCAGATGTCACCCGCCTCCACTCATCCATCTGGTTGGCCTTGTCTTTCCACTTGGTGACACCAAGACTTTGCAGGTCTGTCTGCATATTATCTCTCCATCGTCTTCTTGGTCTGCCTCATGGTCTGCGACCATTTAGCTTCCTTGTTTATACAGTTTTTACTGTTGTAAAACAATGAAGGCAATTGTATTTATGGTAAAAATTAAATAACCCTGCTTAGTAACAATAAATGCCCGGCTGGTTAGCGTAGTTGGCTAAAACCTGACTTTGCGGCAACCGGGTGACGAACTCCTTGTGGTCCGGGTTCACGCCCGGGGTAGGCAGAAAAGACACATTTCTCCCAGATTTACGGTATTTATCATGGATAGTGGTTGCGATATCCATAATACCGAGCCTAAGGGTTAACACCCCATGGCTTCTGGATATAAATGCAAACTTGAAGTAATCACCCACTTCAGTATTCATTGATAATCGTTCCTGACCTTTTATGAGATTAAAAGCATATTATTTAACTTGACACCAAACTGTCGGCTCTGTGGCTAAGTCGGTGCGAACGCTTCGTAATTCCGGGATGCCGGGTCCGATCCCAGCTGCGGGTCATGTGCCTTGCGTTGGTTTCGACAGTGGTATAAAGAAAGCCGACCGTCCAGCAAGCAATGGCAAACTACTGGACGTACATTTGCCTGAAAAACCACACAACAGCCAGGGGCTGTTGGGGTTGGTTCTGCAACGTCCTGTAAAGGATACGCAACTAACCTTCTGACACCAAACTGGTCATGAAATTATATGAAGCCTGTTAGATTGTATTGTTAAGGTTAATATTATACAATTGTTTCTTGGTGTTTTCTATATTACATAGAAAGAAAAAAAAATGTTTATATGATATCTTTGAATACATTTTTAAGCAAGGTAACTCCGCGTGTGGGTTTAGGAACTACATTGTTAAGAAAACAAGAATCAACCCACTGATTTTTTTACAAGCATGTCGTAGGAGTCGACTAATTGGGGGCTTCCTTTGAAGTCGCAGTGCATCAGCCCGAGCTGCAATGAACAACCAACTGCACACAAATAAGCCAGTAAAACGGATGTACACGCAAAACACATGCCCTGGCACAAGCTTGAAGTCTAAATGGACAAACAAAGAGGACTTTCCTCTGGAGCTTAAAGCAGGTGAACAAAAAAGAAGATTAAGGAAAGTAGCAAGGCATGTCTGTGAATGTGGTTATTTTGTCGGGGGCGGTGAGGGTAAAAAATGAAAAAGGGGCGGCATAATGTGGCATGGAACGTAAATTCCGAATGCTTTAATGCGTGTGTATGCTAGATATGCTGAGACAGCAGTCTGTCAATCTTCACACAAGGGACTGTGATAAACATTCTGTGTGTTTTTCTTTGGCACAGGAGCGGAGCAAAGATGGGGTGACCCGTTTGCTATGAAACTGAAACTAAGTCTACCAGACCAGACCAGACCAGGAACTGATCCCGAAGTAACTACGTTATTGCATTAAAATAGTGTGTAAACAAATGAGATGAAACAAACTAAGCAACATTTCAAAATTCAACCCAAGTTTGAGGTTTAAAGTTTTGAACTACGGATCAACATCAGGGCACACAGGTAGTAACTCATAAGCGCTGCGTTTTATTTCTAACTCGTCAGAGTCCGAAGAAGCTCAGCACACTTTACAGGCTCTGTGGCGCCTGTGAGGATTCTTACATACTGTTTTGTAGATTTTTAACTCCAAATGTTGTCCGGGCAGCTCTGTAGTGTGCTCTTTTCCATGTCCAACTGTCATGGGACTTTTTTACGTGCGCACCAATGAACATGGGCGTCCGATCTCACTACCTAGAGACCAGGGGAAAGACTTGAAAAAATACCCAGCCCTTACTGGGGATTGAACCCGGAACCTCTAGCACTGAAGGCGGACACCATTCCTTGAGACCACTTAGCGCCCAATTCAACCTACATGAGTATAACTAGTTTCGCTAGCTTATCCTCGTGTTTGTTGTTTCTAGAATGGCGTTTTCCCAGCTTTGCTGCATTTCCTAGCTGCACTTCAATACGCTTGTCAGAATGCGACAACATTTGTAATAGCTTAGCTTAGCTGCTTTGAAGTGTATGTATTTAAAATGCATGCATGTATGTGCATTTTGTATAATGTACATACAAAAACAGGCATGTAACCGTTAAATGTAGAATGTTAAATAAAGAATTGACATCGCAGTACTCGGGACAATCCCATAAGTGCTCTGTCCCCATCTTTAGCAGTGAGCGAAGAGTTCAAATACCGATGGCATCAGTAGCCATCTGATTGTATATCCGTCTCATCCTTCCCCTGAGGGCTGAGCGTCGTCCACATCGCCTAGTAACTCCTCACTGCGCCATTCTCCTAAGACGGTAATGATCTATCGGCGCATCCGCCCAGTTCGCTCGTTCCCAAAGGGTCCTCACAGTATCCAGCTTGTCATAAATCAGTTCATCACCAATTGGACAAGAACCGGTCAGTCTATCTGTCTGTTCATTTCCAAACACACCGGCATCACGAGTAAAAAATATCCAAAGGATGCTAACTAACCGAGACCCCTGAAGTGATGCTTGTTACTCTGCACGAAGCAGGCTTGTCATAGGCACATAACTGCATAATTATACAAGCACACGCATAGATATTGTGTCCACTTATTTGGTAATCCGTTACAACCCAAGTTCGAAGAGTGACGGTTAATAGAAGTTATACTGTTCTTTATATAATTTCTTTGGTTAGAGAATAATTCAATTAAAACTAATTGGCTGCCATTGTGAATTATTACTTTGACAATTAAATGTTGTGTGATAATTAAATGTTGAAGCAGCAATGTGACATGAAAGATCCATGCACTAACCACACAGTTGTACATGCTTTCCATAACATTTAGCTGGTATTATTTTTTTTTTCATTTGTTGTTCAAGTAGTGATGGTGGTGGTGGTAGTAGTATGAGAAGTATTAGTAGTGGCAGCAGCAGAAATAGTGGTGGTAGTAGTGGTGACGGTGGCGGTGGTGGTGGTAGTAGCAGTAGCAGTAATTGTAGTAGCAAGTAGTAGTAATAGTAGTAGCAGCAGCAGCAATGGCAGAAGCAGAAATATCAGCAGAAGCAACAGCAGTGTCGTGAAGTGAGCAGCCAACCCTACACGATGGGCGAGTCGGGATGCTGACTTTACTTAGCGGGCGTGTCACATTTCAAACTTAAACCCGTCCGGAGGGGTGTATAGTCCCTTATATTGATATATATCTTTATCTGGTAAAATATTCATTTCTAGATCCTTAGTTGCTTTGATAAAAATCTTCATTTTCAAACTTACTACTGTAGGTTGAAGATTTCTGGTGTTTAATTTAGAAATTCCTGTAATATGGTTTACTTCTTGGGCATGAATACAGGGGACTTCTTTCCTAGAGACGCCGAGTTTAGATTTTAGCATCATTCTCTCGCCTGATTCCTAAGTGTCAAGACGTGTATACAGTCTATGTAGAAAATTGGCGCATTCAAGGTACCAGTTCTATATTAGAAGAATTCCTAAGCTTGGGATGAAATCTCCTTAGAAGTCAAGCAGACGAATCACAGTCCATAACCAGCAATCACCAACCCATACCCAGCAATCACCAATCCATAACCAGCAATCACCAACCTATAACCAGCAATCACAAACCTGTAACCAGCAATCACAAACCTATAACCAGCAATCACAAACCTATAACCAGCAATCACAAACCTATAACCAGCAATCACCATTCCTATCACAAATCCCACCCAAAAACCCTACCTATTGTAGGCAGAACATCAACATGGCAGGAGTTTGTGTGTGAGTTCCAGTGGCTGAGTGACAGTTTTGCAGGCCACCTGTGTCATCAACCCGAAAAATCCTTCTTCAGGAACTTGTGTGTGAGTTCCAGTGGCTGAAAGAGAGTATTGCAGGCCACCTGTGTCATTAATCCAAGGGAGTCTTCCTCGGGAGCTGTGTTGGGCTCCAGTGAAGTTCCTTTGTCCTCATCTGTAGGACGATCAGTGGGTGCCAAATCAACCAGAGAGAAACGCCATCTATTGAGTCAGCCGATTCAAGTCACCATGGACTGAGGGGAGCAGAGACATACCAGTTGGGATAAGTACATCAAGGATGTCCTACATGCTCTCTATCCATGCTCACCCTTAGCTCACCATGGTGAACTTTATACTTGTATAGAACGAACTCTGGCTGTTTCAACATCATTGTTGTGACATTAAGTCATGAACTCCTTTCACTGAAACCTATCTTTAATGTCTTGATATTTATATATATGTATATATATTGAACGTATTGCATGTATTCTGAGAAAATTTCATGGCTGACTTGGGTGTCCCTGTTTCACCATTCTAACTATCTTGTTTTATGTTTGTGTGCTTAATTAGTGTAATCTGTGTTAACATGGTTATGAAAATATACTATCATAACCTAGGTGCTACCTTTTTATAGTAGTGGGGGTGTCCAGCCAAGTGTGCCTAGGAATATTATATATTTTGTAGTGCCAAAGCTTGAGTTGCCCTACTCCTGAAATAAGTTGAGCGTATATTGGCCACGGGATATCCCTTAGACCAATACGAGCCAACGACTCAACATAATTATTTCAGAGTGCTGTTGGTTCTTAAGGAGAAATATTTAAATCAGGCACGTGACAGGAGCGGTATGTGACAAGCAGTAGCTGTCGTAACATTATTATTGTCAACAACAGCACCGGCAGTAGTAGTGGCCATGGCTGTAGTAGTGAAAGCAACGATAGTGTCCATTCTTGAAAAATTCAGTGTGGTCCACCAAAAACCTCCAGCCAGTCTCCACCACAACATTCAGGTTCTGCACTGTGAAGCTTTTGAGAGGCTGAATGCGAAAATGTAGCGCCAGAAGTATTGGTCTCATAGTTAATAAAACCAAGCAAAGGATTCTAACGTATTTTATTGCTGCATTGGGAAACAATACTCCAGCCATGCATTTCAAATTTCTAACCTTTATTCACGGAGAGAAAAAATTTCCCTCATCAAAAAGAAACGATCTACATTTCTTGGTCATGTGATGAGAAGAAAAAAACTGGAGTATATTGTGACAGTAGGAAAGATGGAGGAGAGGAGAGGCAGAGGGAGACCAAGAAAAAAAAAATCTGGACACTTTGACATCATGGCATGGAGGATCATCTACTTTCGAGTTGATTGAAAGTACACGAGACAGACCACCAACATCACACGACGTGGATTTACCAGAAAAGAAAGGAGACTATAATTTGCTACATAGAATGTCATCTAAATTTAATACGTCTCTGTGATGATGTTGACAATTACGAAAGTAACGACGACGACAAAAAAAAAAAATGACGCAAATGACAACGATGATGATAACACAAATTATGCTAATAATAAAGATGATGATATAAGTGACATTTAATGATAATGATCATGACAGAATTACAACAGTGATGATTTTGCCAAACAAAACTACGTGCTGCTATTACAAGTCAGCTAGCGATAACAGTACGACATGATCGACTTACCAGCGCGTGCCCTGGATTGTAAGGATAATCTGAAAACAAAGTTGATAGTGATATATATGTATATATATATATATATATATATATATATATATATATATATATATATATATATATATATATATATATATATATATATAATACGTGTGTGTGTGTGTGTGTGTGAATGTGTGGATGTGTGTGTGTGTGTGTGTTTATTTAGTATAACCTAATGAAACCAGACTGTGAAGGCATAACCTTATCTGATTCAGTCAATTGTTATCTGTTAGATTTCCTTGTTGGATAAAGTTTTTTACTCTTTGATTCATACGGATTCAATTATGAATGTATTGCACTTTGAGTATTTACAAGTTGGTTTATAAGAATAGGTATTTATTCAGTTATTTTTTGGGGATTTATCCTATTCGTTGAATTGTCTGAGCTGTCAGATTGTATTGAATTACCTTCCATTCTTGGAACTCTAGGACCAATAAATTTACCCTAGACAATTTTGTTTCAAGCCCTGTCAAACATTAATCTAGGAGGGATTATACGGGATCCCCAGGTGAGGATTCAATCCGCCAACAACGCCTACCACACAGGGAAATGGTATAAACTCCGGCCACATACAAGTTGATACCATGAAAATCAAACGAACGGAAACATATAAGCACTTGGGTGCAAACTTTAACTGCTCCAACATACTGAGAGAAGAAATACAATCTAAAATATAATCTGGAAACTAAATATACTATGCCGTTCAACATATGCTAAAGACAAAGTGTCTGTGTCGCAACATCAAAATCAAAATATATAAAACATTAGTAAGACCAGTCGTTTTATATTGCTCTGAAACTTGGAGCACAGCTAAAAGGGATTAAGCATCATTGCAGGTTTTCGAAAACAGAGTCTTACGACGAATCTTTGGACCCATGAAAGATGCAAACAGCGGGGAATGGAGAGTGAGAAGCAACAACGAAGTTCATAATCTGTTTAAAACACCACTGATCACTGGCACCATGAGAGCTGATAGACCTAAATGGTTGGGCATAATGAAAGAATATCAAATGACAGAGAAGTAAAAACAGTATACACCAGGGAGATGAATGGTCGTAGACCACGAGGCCGACCAAGAAGACGATGGAGATATAATATCCAGACTGACCTGTAAACACTTAGTGTTACCAACTGGACAGAGAGGGCCAACCAGGGAGATGTATGAAGGCGGGTGATATCTGCAGCAAAGAACCTCAAGGGCTCGGAATGATGAAGAAGAAGATTATAATTATTGTTGTTATTATTATTATTATTAATATTACTTATTATTATTATTTTTATTATTCTATTTAACTAACCTGAATTATTTTTTAATAACCTGGGCTTCCAGGTCGACCTAGTCTAAAACAGATGCCAGGTCTAGTGACGTTGATCACATCACCCAGCGAGTGCCGACCAGGTCTAGTGAATTTGATCACATCACCCAGCGAGTGCCGACTAGGTCTAGTGACGTTGATCACATCACCCAGCGAGTGCCGACTAGGTCTAGTGACGTAGATCACATCACCCAGCGAGTGCCGACTAGGTCTAGTGATGTTGATCACATCACCCAGCGAGTGCCGACTAGGTCTAGTGACGTAGATCACATCACCCAGTGTGTGCCGACTAGGTCTAGCCCTATATTCACAAAACGCCTCATGGTGTGAAAAAAAGTCTTTTACTATAATTGAAATCAAATCCACAGTGAGCCGCCATATTTGCGTAAATTGATCTTTCATGAGTGTCGGCGCTCTAGATAAATGTCGCAATATTTGGAGTCTTGGTCGACCAACGTCACTGTGAGCAGCTGATTATACAGACGCTCTTGTGAACATCTTCTTGGCGTTCCTCGACAGCTAACTCCGGGGTAATGTTATTGCTGTTCGTCCACCCCCGAACTGTAGTCCAGTTTCATCAAAGTATTGCCTGAACATACATACATACATACCCACCCACCCACCCACAGACAGACAGACAGACAGACAGGCAGGCAGGCAGACAGACACACAGACAGGCACACAGACAGACACACAGACAGACACACAGACAGACACACAGACACACACACACACACACACACACAGACATTCATACAGACAGACAGGCAGCACATACATATAATACAGACATACAGACATAACATACATACAGACATGACATACAGACATACAGACATACATACAGACAGACATACATACAGACAGAACACACATACATACATACATACACACAGACACACATACAACACATACATACATAACATACAGACATACATTACATACAGTACATACATACATACATACATACATACATACACATACATACATACATACATACATACATACAGACATACATACATACATACATACATACATTACATACATACATACATACATACATACATCAGACATACATACATACATACAGAATATAACAGACATGCAGGCATACAGTACATACATACAGACAGCACAGACATACAGACAGACATACCATACATACATACATACAGACATACATACACATACATACATACAGACATGCGTACATAACTTACATACATACATACATCCGTACAGACAGCACAGACATACATACAGACATACATACAGACATACATAACAGACATACAGATAGACATACAGACAGACAGACAGACAGATCATGACAGACATACATACACAGACGAGACAGACAGACAGACAGACAGACAGACAGACAGACATACAGACAGACAGACAGACATAGACAGAAAACATAACAGACAGACAGACATACATACAGACATACATACAGACAGACAGACAGACATACAGACAGACAGACATACATACATACATACATAAGACAGACATAACATACATACAGACAGATCAGACAGACAGACAGACATAACAGACAGACATACAGACATACAGACAGACAGACAGACAGACATAAGACAGACAGACACGACAGA